>WWET01004611.1:17180-32958 GCA_011038615.1 Limnodynastes dumerilii | reverse complement strand
ATAATAATAATAACAATAATAATAATAATAATAACAATAATAATAATAATAATAACAATAATAATAATAATAATAATAATAATAATAATAATAATAATAATTATAACAATAATAATAACAATAAGTATATTTTAAGGCTTGGTTGGAATCTCTCCCATGTTTGAGTCTCATGTTTTTCTACACTGCTCCTCACATGACATGAAACGTGCCTGAGCTCTGTGTCTCTGCTTCTGTGAGAGAGGTCAGTGGCATCGCGGGAGCCGGAAGCTGATTAGGGAGCAGTGACCTTGTTGTAATCTCTCCCATGGTTGAGTGTCATGTTTTTCTACACTGCTCCTGATAGCACATGAAACGTGCCTGAGCTCTGTGTCTCTGCTTCTGTGAGAGAGGTCAGTGGCATCGCGGGAGCCGGAAGCTGATTAGGGAGATAAGCAGTGACCACCAGCTGAAAGGTAAACTTTCCCTGAGCTGTTTAAACTTGTCACTGCCGGCAGCAAGTCACAAACCGCTGGCAGGAGCTGAGCCCCCAAACAAAGGCTCCCATTGTGCTGCTTCCAGCCTGGAATGTGACTCATTAACTCCATTCCCTGGTGATATTTAATCAGAGCTCGGAGAAGATCTTTATGGCATGCAAATAGCGTTCACATTAAACACAAGGGCTTCTAATGCTGTTTAGGCTGCAAGCGTCTCTCCTGCACCAAATGAGCGGCATCTGCTTAACACTAGAAAGAAGTTACGGACTTCAACGACTTGAGTGTAACTTTACACATACGGCGAGATCTTAAAGGGACACTCACCAGGAAAATTGAGTTTATTTATATAATAACAGGTTTTTATAGGGCGCTTTACAATTGTAACCATCATTATCAGACAGGTCGTAAGAGACAGACCATGGGGGGGTATCTAGACCTTAGTGCGTTTTACGTACTCATGGAAAACTGGAATTACGCATGGAAGAAGGGGATGAACTCCCCTGTCCCTCTCCTCTGTTGTGCATAGAGCAACCTTAAGTGTTCCATGCGTATCCTAAACGCACACCATTCAGCTATTCTGCATGCCCAGTTCTGCCCCCTGCAGGATGGGGTATGTATGCACCATCCCGTATGGATTGCATTCAGGGCCATGTGGGTTTGGAGGAGGATGTCAGTTCCTGACATTCATCCTTATGCACTGCAGTGTGTGTGAGGGCCTCTTTTCAGATGGAGGCCTGGGACTGTAGTCCCATTAGCCCCATTGTTAATCTGGCTCTGATTGCATTGCAATGAGATCCAATGCATAACTACTGTTGCGAGCATGCATAGGTGCTACATGCAAGAGGACTTCAGCAAACAGCCTATATAGGTCCCCTTGCATTAGGCCATGTGGATAGGCCCCTGGGTGGGTAAGAGGGCCCTGCCCGCAGGCTTACTCTCTATAGCACATTGGGGAGGGATACATAAAGGGAAGTGCTGTATATCACACAATGGAGCAGCGGGGTTGTATGGTAAAAGTTCCAATCTGGTTCGGGCTCAATATCTAATGTCTGTTACCTTGAAAATAGTCCTCAAAGTCTGATTTATTGGTCGGCCATCGTACATCACGTCCAGCTCAAATGAGCCTTCTTGTCCCAATGCTCTATGACAACAATACACATATCATTAGACTGTGATAAAACCCACATTGTCATATTTCCATAGTTGTTCTGGTATTAATGTGATGTTACCAGCAGGGGGCAACGAAAGTGCAGCATTTACCCTTTAAGACACTTAGGACCGTCTTCATACTTAATTAAGTGTAGACTCTACGGGGCTGATCCTGAGCTATGTCCACCGTAGTAGCTCAGTGGGCGGAGTTTGCAAAGTATGCACGTACTTTAGCAAAACACGCACAAAGAGTTAAGGTCGTCCTGTGGAGGCGGAAGTCAGCTAAAAATCCGTAGGAACAAGGGGAGTGTCATAAGTAACTTAGTTGCGTATTTTTGCGAATCCGCGTGTACTTATCTCCCTTATCTGTGAATCCGCCACTGTTTGTAATTAAACGTCATGGCTAACGCAATATATATATTTATGTATGTTTGGAGCGCCAGAATTTTTTTTTTTTTTTTTTTTTTTTTTTTAAATTGCATAAATTAAATTAGAAAAAGATAAAGACAAAAAAGTTACATGCTCTGAAAGTGAAAGATTATCAGAATCAATATAAAAAAAACGAGGAGGAGCAATACTGAACTATCTCACAACAGAATGTTTACAAGAATGCAGATTTTATTGTGTACTTGTCACAAGGATGCAGTCCATATTTCATGGTGGTCACTAGGATGAAGTCTGTATTGTATGGCGGTCACTAGGATGCCATGTGTATTGTATGGCAGTCACCAGGATGCAATCTTTGTTGTATGACAGTCACAATGGAGCAGCATGTATTGCATGGTAGTCACAGTGATGCAGTATTTATTCTATGGTGCTGATTAGGATACAGTCTGTATTATATGGCAGTGAGTAGGATGCAGTCTGTATTGTATGGCAGTGAGTAGGATGCAGTCTATATTTTCAGGGGTTTCTAGGATGCAGTTTGCATTTATTATTTGATTGGTGGTTCAGTGGATCAAAGGGGGGGGGACATTGCTGGTTCAGGGAGATTGCAAAGAGTTAAAAAAAAAAAGCATTAAGGAATCGGCTTGATTTCTTATGCCACTCCTGCGCATGCGGCGAGAGCAGACGGCGCATGTGCAGGATTTTAACAGTATCGTCGGAGCTTCATATACGAATTAAGCTCCGACGATACGGCAGCTTCACTCGCAGGACACCGGGAGCCTGTGCAATGATGGTGAGTTTTTAAAAATCTGGGGAGGGAAGTGTCCAGGCTCGCTGCGATGATAAGCCTGGATCACTATCGCTGCGATTATAAGCGACCCCGGGTCACTATCGCTGCGATGATAAGCCTGGATCACTATCGCTGCGATGATAAGCCTGGATCACTATCACTGCGATTATAAGCGACCCTGGGTCGCTATCGCTGCGATGATAAGCCTGGATCACTATTGCTGCAATGATAAGCGACCCCGGATCACTATCGCTGCGATGATAAGCCTGGATCACTATCGCTGCGATGATAAGCCTGGATCACTATCGCTGCGATGATAAGCCTGGATCACTATCGCTGCGATGATAAGCCTGGATCACTATCGCTGCGATGATAAGCCTGGATCACTATCGCTGCGATGATAAGCCTGGATCACTATCGCTGCGATGATAAGCCTGGATCACTATCGCTGCGATGATAAGCCTGGATCACTATCGCTGCGATGATAAGCCTGGATCACTATCGCTGCGATGATAAGCCTGGATCACTATCGCTGCGATGATAAGCCTGGATCACTATCGCTGCGATGATAAGCCTGGATCACTATCGCTGCGATGATAAGCCTGGATCACTATCGCTGCGATGATAAGCCTGGATCACTATCGCTGCGATGATAAGCCTGGATCACTATCACTGCGATTATAAGCGACCCTGGGTCGCTATCGCTGCGATGATAAGCCTGGATCACTATTGCTGCAATGATAAGCGACCCCGGATCACTATCGCTGCGATGATAAGCCTGGATCACTATCGCTGCGATGATAAGCCTGGATCACTATCGCTGCGATGATAAGCCTGGATCACTATCGCTGCGATGATAAGCCTGGATCACTATCGCTGCGATGATAAGCCTGGATCACTATCGCTGCGATGATAAGCCTGGATCACTATCGCTGCGATGATAAGCCTGGATCACTATCGCTGCGATGATAAGCCTGGATCACTATCGCTGCGATGATAAGCCTGGATCACTATCACTGCGATTATAAGCGACCCTGGGTCGCTATCGCTGCGATGATAAGCCTGGATCACTATTGCTGCGATGATAAGCCCGGATCACTATCGCTGCGATGATAAGCCCGGATCACTATCGCTGCGATGATAAGCCCGGATCACTATCGCTGCGATGATAAGCCCGGATCACTATCGCTGCGATGATAAGCCCGGATCACTATCGCTGCGATGATAAGCCCGGATCACTATCGCTGCGATGATAAGCCCGGATCACTATCGCTGCGATGATAAGCCCGGATCACTATCGCTGCGATGATAAGCCCGGATCACTATCGCTGCGATGATAAGCCCGGATCACTATCGCTGCGATGATAAGCCCGGATCACTATCGCTGCGATGATAAGCCCGGATCACTATCGCTGCGATGATAAGCCCGGATCACTATCGCTGCGATGATAAGCCCGGATCACTATCGCTGCGATGATAAGCCCGGATCACTATCGCTGCGATGATAAGCCCGGATCACTATCGCTGCGATGATAAGCCCGGATCACTATCGCTGCGATGATAAGCCCGGATCACTATCGCTGCGATGATAAGCCCGGATCACTATCGCTGCGATGATAAGCCCGGATCACTATCGCTGCGATGATAAGCCCGGATCACTATCGCTGCGATGATAAGCCCGGATCACTATCGCTGCGATGATAAGCCCGGATCACTATCGCTGCGATGATAAGCCCGGATCACTATCGCTGCGATGATAAGCCCGGATCACTATCGCTGCGATGATAAGCCCGGATCACTATCGCTGCGATGATAAGCCCGGATCACTATCGCTGCGATGATAAGCCCGGATCACTATCGCTGCGATGATAAGCCCGGATCACTATCGCTGCGATGATAAGCCCGGATCACTATCGCTGCGATGATAAGCCCGGATCACTATCGCTGCGATGATAAGCCCGGATCACTATCGCTGCGATGATAAGCCCGGATCACTATCGCTGCGATGATAAGCCCGGATCACTATCGCTGCGATGATAAGCCCGGATCACTATCGCTGCGATGATAAGCCCGGATCACTATCGCTGCGATGATAAGCCCGGATCACTATCGCTGCGATGATAAGCCCGGATCACTATCGCTGCGATGATAAGCCCGGATCACTATCGCTGCGATGATAAGCCCGGATCACTATCGCTGCGATGATAAGCCCGGATCACTATCGCTGCGATGATAAGCCCGGATCACTATCGCTGCGATGATAAGCCCGGATCACTATCGCTGCGATGATAAGCCCGGATCACTATCGCTGCGATGATAAGCCCGGATCACTATCGCTGCGATGATAAGCCCGGATCACTATCGCTGCGATGATAAGCCCGGATCACTATCGCTGCGATGATAAGCCCGGATCACTATCGCTGCGATGATAAGCCCGGATCACTATCGCTGCGATGATAAGCCCGGATCACTATCGCTGCGATGATAAGCCCGGATCACTATCGCTGCGATGATAAGCCCGGATCACTATCGCTGCGATGATAAGCCCGGATCACTATCGCTGCGATGATAAGCCCGGATCACTATCGCTGCGATGATAAGCCCGGATCACTATCGCTGCGATGATAAGCCCGGATCACTATCGCTGCGATGATAAGCCCGGATCACTATCGCTGCGATGATAAGCCCGGATCACTATCGCTGCGATGATAAGCCCGGATCACTATCGCTGCGATGATAAGCCCGGATCACTATCGCTGCGATGATAAGCCCGGATCACTATCGCTGCGATGATAAGCCCGGATCACTATCGCTGCGATGATAAGCCCGGATCACTATCGCTGCGATGATAAGCCCGGATCACTATCGCTGCGATGATAAGCCCGGATCACTATCGCTGCGATGATAAGCCCGGATCACTATCGCTGCGATGATAAGCCCGGATCACTATCGCTGCGATGATAAGCCCGGATCACTATCGCTGCGATGATAAGCCCGGATCACTATCGCTGCGATGATAAGCCCGGATCACTATCGCTGCGATGATAAGCCCGGATCACTATCGCTGCGATGATAAGCCCGGATCACTATCGCTGCGATGATAAGCCCGGATCACTATCGCTGCGATGATAAGCCCGGATCACTATCGCTGCGATGATAAGCCCGGATCACTATCGCTGCGATGATAAGCCCGGATCACTATCGCTGCGATGATAAGCCCGGATCACTATCGCTGCGATGATAAGCCCGGATCACTATCGCTGCGATGATAAGCCCGGATCACTATCGCTGCGATGATAAGCCCGGATCACTATCGCTGCGATGATAAGCCCGGATCACTATCGCTGCGATGATAAGCCCGGATCACTATCGCTGCGATGATAAGCCCGGATCACTATCGCTGCGATGATAAGCCCGGATCACTATCGCTGCGATGATAAGCCCGGATCACTATCGCTGCGATGATAAGCCCGGATCACTATCGCTGCGATGATAAGCCCGGATCACTATCGCTGCGATGATAAGCCCGGATCACTATCGCTGCGATGATAAGCCCGGATCACTATCGCTGCGATGATAAGCCCGGATCACTATCGCTGCGATGATAAGCCCGGATCACTATCGCTGCGATGATAAGCCCGGATCACTATCGCTGCGATGATAAGCCCGGATCACTATCGCTGCGATGATAAGCCCGGATCACTATCGCTGCGATGATAAGCCCGGATCACTATCGCTGCGATGATAAGCCCGGATCACTATCGCTGCGATGATAAGCCCGGATCACTATCGCTGCGATGATAAGCCCGGATCACTATCGCTGCGATGATAAGCCCGGATCACTATCGCTGCGATGATAAGCCCGGATCACTATCGCTGCGATGATAAGCCCGGATCACTATCGCTGCGATGATAAGCCCGGATCACTATCGCTGCGATGATAAGCCCGGATCACTATCGCTGCGATGATAAGCCCGGATCACTATCGCTGCGATGATAAGCCCGGATCACTATCGCTGCGATGATAAGCCCGGATCACTATCGCTGCGATGATAAGCCCGGATCACTATCGCTGCGATGATAAGCCCGGATCACTATCGCTGCGATGATAAGCCCGGATCACTATCGCTGCGATGATAAGCCCGGATCACTATCGCTGCGATGATAAGCCCGGATCACTATCGCTGCGATGATAAGCCCGGATCACTATCGCTGCGATGATAAGCCCGACTATCACTGCGATGATAAGCCTGGATCACTCTCACTGCAATGCCTGGACTGGATCACTATCGCTGCCATGATAAGCCTGGATCACTATTGCTGCAATGATAAGCCTGGATCACTATCACTGCGATGATAAGCCTGGATCACTATCGCTGCGATGATAAGCCTGGATAACTATCACTGCTAAGCCTGGAAATGATAAGCCTGGATCACTATCGCTGCCATGATAAGCCTGGATCACTATTGCTGCAATGATAAGCCTGGATCACTATCACTGCGATGATAAGCCTGGATCACTCTCACTGCAATGATAAGCCTGGATCACTATCGCTGCCATGATAAGCCTGGATCACTATTGCTGCAATGATAAGCCTGGATCACTATCACTGCGATGATAAGCCTGGATCACTCTCACTGCAATGATAAGCCTGGATCACTATCGCTGCCATGATAAGCCCGGATCACTATCACTGTGATGATAAGCCTGGATTACTATCGCTGTAATGATAAGCGACCCCGAATCACTATCGCTCTCCAGATTTATATGATCTCTATAAATAGAGCCCTTGGTCTGAACACCCTAGTACCAGCCCTGGCTGTGAGTAGGACATTCAGTGGATTTAGAAGCATCAGCCATTATCAGAGACTGTAAGGCAATTAAGCTCCTACTGTCCAGCAGAGGGAAAGTAGGAGCTAAATTGCAAAATTGCTGCGTCAGAGCGATGGAAGAGGGAAGAATAAAGAAGAAAATGAGAAATTAAGGAAATTAGCGGAGATGACATAAATACAGACAGATGGGGCTGAGCAGTCACCCATTCCCAAATAATGACACCGTATTTTCCAGGCTGCTTATTGTCTCAAGTTCATCCCCACCACACAGTTCAGTAATCCACAGCATTGTGAGATAGGGGGTGAAGCCACAACTATGCAATTTGCATTGAATGGGGTTATTAAGCACATGCATTTACTATGTAAGAACAGGTGTAACCTATGTGACTGTTAGCTATTGTCCTATACTATCAGCCTTCTTATACGGAGGTTCATTCAGTGTTCTTCAACACGTTTACTGGCAGGAAGTCTCATCTTCTTTGTCTTTCCGCTATAAAATCCCTTTAGTCAGAAAGCTAACACTTAAGCAGGGTTGCCGACTCTCCCGGAATATCCGGGAGACTCACGAAATTTGGGCTGTTCTCCTGGTATCTCGGAAAAGCTGGCAAATCTCCCACATGCCCCGACACCCAAATATTCACCCGTGTAATCCCTAGAGTTACTAGGGATGGGTGGGACTTGATGATGTCATCAAGTCCTGCCCACCCCTTTTAACACCTGAGATCACACGGGTAATTGAAAGGGACGGGGCTTAATGAGACGATTTGCATAAATCACATCATTAATCCCCGCCCACTCACAGTAATCCATGGCTTCCCTCTGGGAAGCTTTCAATAGTCGGCGACCCTGCACTTATGGGGATTCATTTTGGTTCCCAAGTTAGGCCTTTACACTGATTCCCATCTTTGTAGTGAAATGAATTTGTCTCATGGTGAACAATCACAGTCATTTCTTTCAGTGTACGGAAAACTGCAACAGATGCTCTCATCATTTCCACTACTAGATTTCCCAGTATTTGGTATATTATTATTTGATCGTTCCTAGCATACCTTGTTTTACATTCAATGGACGATGATGGAGAATACAGGGGTTGAAGGTCACAAATCAATCCCGGGAATTGTGGATTTCGCAAGTACACCTCAAAATGATCACCATAGCTAGAGTATGCTGAACATCCGGTGCTGCTGCCTGGGTAATATAAGGGGGAAGACGTGTAGGTTAGAGGCCACACTAGTATACAGAGGGTGCTCCAATTCTAAACCTAATTGTAGGGGGAGTCTGCAATTATATTGTCTATTAACTTTCCTTTCTGTGTTAATAGCTTTATAACATACTACAGATGTGTCCACATACACCTTTCACCAAAACGGGAAAAGCCCGCCATACATGGCATGAAATCACCATGTATAGGGCCCCACCCACTGGGGAAAGGTGTTAGAGACTTAGTTTAACCAAATAAATCAATAAAAATATCTGTTTACCTCTTATCTATCACTAATCACAAATCATTCTGTGAGTTTGAGTGGAGGCGACGTCACCCATTCAAGACTCAAAGCTGGAGCTGCCAGGAAGACTGTGAGTTACACAAGGTGACATCACCTTCATTCAACCTCACAGCGGGAGCCACGATTAGTATGGAAGGGGTGACATCACCTTCATTCAATCTCACAGCGGGAACCACGATTAGTATGGAAGGGGTGACGTCACCTCCATTCAAGCTCACAGCAGGAGAAACGATTAGTATGGAAGGACTGACGTCACCTCTACTAAAACTCACAGTGTGAGCCGCTATTAGCGCTAAATTAGAGGTAAATAGAGTTTAATTACTTTAATAATTACCCTTAATAATTCATATTTAGATGTTTTTTATCTGTTTATTAAAGTTTATAGGTAATTAACGGTTGTGTTTCTCTGCAGTCTCCTGGTCTGTTGCAATACAGGGTGGCTGCATAGGTTCCTCCCAAATCCCCATATCTAGAAACCTGCCGATGTCCTTGGGAGAGCATACAAAGGGAACACTGAGGGATCTGCAAATGTGCTACTCAGTCATCTATGAATCAGAAGGGTCTGACCCTTTATTAATCATAACTCGATCATCTTACCATTAAACGAGACGGTGATCAGCGTGCCACCACCGATGCTGCCCTCTCTAGGATCTGCAGTGTAGGTCACGCAATGAGCTAGATATGAGATATTCATTTAAAATATATATCAAATTATTGTTTAAGAAACATTTTTAAAAATAACCATTCCCTCCTTCCTGTTCCTCGAAATTCACAAACATTTCTCAAATAATTAATCATCTTTATTCCCAAAGTTTTCTATCTATAATTGCGTTTCTTGCCAAATTAATAATGTGCGTATTTGGAGAAAATTTTCTGATTAAATATGTAAAATGAACGATAAAAATAAAAAACTTAAAGATTAAGGGCTCTATTTATATACAAGTTCATTTTTAAATGAAAGATGCTGATCCTGGCTCGCTTCCCCTCATAGAAAGCCTGGCTGCTTCCCTCAGTGAATTTAATAAAACTCACCTGCCCTGCGAGGTCCCACGATGATCTCTGTGGTCATCGCAGGAAACTTAATTCATACGAAGTATGCACAGAGACTCCCGTGAGGGACTTTGAAAATTTCAGTCTCTACATGAAAGGCACTGTGCATGTGCAGTATCTTCATACCGGAACTCTCAACTCTTCAGAGTCAGATGCGTCTCCCGGACAGATAAGTTTTTCTTTTTTAATTTTTTTTTACAGTTAATGGGGTATATCCAGAACTACGTTTTGCCGTACGTTTATTCGCGTAGCGTATTTTCGCATACGTGCTTTCTATACACTCCCCTAGGCACACCCCTTGAATGTACGTATTTTGTCAAGATCCGCTTTCCAAACCCTACCTTAACTTTGCCAACGTAACCACAGTGATATGCGCACGTACGTATGGCCAACACGTATTTACGCAGCTATGCCCGCCCATACAGTACACTTTAAATACAAACCCCCGCCTACATAGCGTATTTCAGACGTATTTTGGACTCACGTAAAATTGGCACGCCCACACGTAAGTATTTACGTGACACATACGAGAATGGCCCATACGTTCACAATTACGCTACGTTAGTGTGCGTATTTTCTATGGTGCGCATGCGCAGTACTTACCAAAAGGCGATTTTACGTCTCCGCCATGCGTAAATTCACTCACAAGCGTTGTTCTGGATCTGGCCCATTGTGTTTTTTTATGTGTGTATATGTTTATAATTATAGATTTTTTTATTTTTTTGCTTTTCACACATAGCTGTATTCCAGCGATCTCCCCATACATGTCCCCCTTTTCCTCCCCCTAATAACAGCTATTAGGGGGAGGAAAAGAGGGGAATATAGGGAGATCGCCTTAATACTTACCCCTAACGCCAGCTTGAGCTGGCGTCAGTTTTTCACCGGGAGCGGAGTGTAAAACTCCACTCCCGGACTTTAGAAATATTACAAACCGCCGACCCGATCTGAAAAGAACGTGCCTGCGGGGGAATGCGATATGTACAGGCATTACCATGGAAACTGTAGTTTTCCATTTTGATGCAAGGTTTATAAATATCAAAGACTTCCTTTTCCTGTGATAAAGCCCGTTTTACATGAAAACGGCTTTATCACAGTAAAATGATCTTTATAAATAGAGCCCTAAGATTTAAGATGTTCAGAAAAATTGTTACTACAAAAAAGCTGTCTACACATTGACGACAATTGGGGAGATCCATCAGTTATCGGGTGATGCCATGGACCCAATTATTGAGCAGTGTTTGCCAAGGGTTAACTTGCTGGAACACCAACAACACAGACCAAAAATTCTCAGACCCGATACCTGGATCTTACAGACTGAGTTGTACAATTTACACTGTCAATGATATTAGGATGGGGGCAGGGTAGTAGGGCAATAATATAATTATCGTGTAATGTGTAGCCACCTAACAATCTCCACAGCCATTAAAGTGTTAACTAGGGAACCAGGGACAGCGTATAGTGTGTAACAAGCTTAACTTTTTATGTTCCAAAGCAAATTCACAAATAAATGCTTTAATATTGTCTTCATCCAAAGCTGTATAGTATCCAGGTTTGTTTGTCATGGTGAAGATCCTGTACTATGTAGTTTTGGTATTTAGAAAAACTTAAATGTCTTCAGTGATACATCACTCAGGTAGATAATACATTGTGTTAAGATTTGCATCTACATTACATACCAAGGACCGGGAACCAGAGTAAGAGAAAGCAGAAAGACATCCTAAAATTTACTGAACACTTCTAGAGTCTCGTCACTGCTAAAGATGTGTCTTGAAATCTGAAAAACAGTGATTAAAAGCATCAATCAATGTCTGCAAAATATATATGACCATTGCTGTAAATACATTGTTATTGACACTATCTGCAGTCTTCCTAATACTTTGTTACCATATTTCATTAAAATATTATGTATGGATATTACAGCTTCTGAAATAAGAATTAGCTGAAATATTCAAATACAAAATTTAGCATAAATAAAATTAGGAATCTGCTGCAATAAAAAATGTTTGTCAGTTGTTAATGAGATAAAAGTTTTGGCATGTTTTTAAAGTATCTAAACAACAACGTGCATAATCATCACTATCATTCTTCTCAACACTTTGAATAATGATCTCTAACATTCCCCCCTAAGATTCGGAGTTATATATCACTATTATTTCTCCCAACATTCTAAATTCTGATCACTTCACTAAAGAGAAGTTATAATGTTACCTTATAGGTCGTTGGTGCAGCCTCACCTGGAATACTGTGTTCAGTTCTGGAGCCATATCTCCAGAAGGACATAAATACATTATTATTATCATTTATTTATAAGGCGCCACAAGGTATCCCCATTCCCCAAAATACAACAATATACATTACAGACATACAGAGTGGGGATGGACAGCACAGTACATAATAAAATACAATATAAATATAAAAATATCACTAAAATACAATAAAGTGAAGCAAGCACAGAACATAAAGCAAATGCGAGGTGCCAAGCGTGGAGGAGAGGATAGAGCGCAGTGAGAGAGTGAGAGGGAGCCACCAGGTGGGGATGGGGTAAAAGGGTAGCAGAGGGGGACAAGAGGGTAGGTATGGAAGGAGGGAGTGGTGGAGGAGGGAACAAAACTAGGAGGGAGGGCCCTGCTCACATGAGCTCACACAGTAAGTGGGAGGGATAAACTTACAGAAGACATAAGGAGGGGGAAGGAAGTGGACTGCTGGTGTGAGCGGAGGAGGGGGGAAGGAAGTAGACTGCTGGTATGAGCGGAGGAGAGGGGGGAAGGAAGATAAGGGATAGATGTAGGATGCAGTGAGGATGTTAAGTGGAGGAGGGGTAGGCTAGCCTGAACAGGTGCGTTTTGAGCGAGCACTTCAAGACCTGAAATGTGGGAGAGAGTCTGACTGAAGAAGGGAGATCATTCCAGTGCAGAGGTGTAGCACAGGAGAAGTCCTGGATACGGGCGTGAGATGTAGTGATCAGTAAGAAGGTCAGACAGCGCTGGTTACCAGAATGGAGAGGGCGGGAAGAGGTGTGCATGGAGATGAGGGAAGAGAGGTAAGGAGCAGTGGATGAGGAGATGGCCTTAAAGGTGAGGGTGAGGAGTTTAAAGAGAGGTCTGAAGCGGACAGGAAGCCAGTGGAGGGTTAGACATAAAGGAGAGGCCATTAGAGACTGTGCAAAGAAGAGTAACTAAAACGGTGCATGGCCTATGTCACACAACATACCAAGAAAGACTAGAGGAAGTAACATGTGTAGCTTGGAGCAGAGAAGGGCAACTAAAATGGTGCATGGCCTGTGTCCCACAACATACAAAGAGACTAGAGGAACAAAACATGTACATTTTAAGCAGAGAAGGGACAGGGGGATATAGCAGTTTTTTTTTTATTTATCAAGGGGTATAACCAGGTACAGGAGGGGGATTAGGTGTATTAGAACAAGAGGGCATGTGTATAAACTTGAGGGTGGTAGGTTCAGAGGAAATGTGCAGAAAAATGACTTCACTGAAAGGGTGGATAATACAGTATGTGGAATAATCTCCATCTCAGGTGGTTAAGGCTAATACTGTAAACATGCTTCGGATAAGAAAATCCTAATTATCAAACTACATTGAGAGTCTAGTGTCAGTTTTAATAAACAACTGGACAGAGTGGATGGGCTATGTGGCTCTTATCTGCAACCACTTTCTATGTTTTTATAAACTCTCCCAAAATTCTGAATAAAGATCACTAACATTCTTTCCTATATTCTAAATAACAATCACGATCATTTTTCCCAAACTTCAGAACAAAGTTCATTATCATTCTTCCCAACATTCTCAATAATGACCATTATCATTCCTCCCAACATTATGAATAAAGATCACTATCATTCCTATAAACTTTCTATATAATGATCACCATAATTCCTACCAACATTCTGAATAATGATCACAATCATTCCTAACAACATTCTGAATAATGATCACTATCATTCCTAACAATCTTCTGAATAATGATCACTATCATTCCTAACAATCTTCTGAATAATGATCACCATCATTCTTACCAACATTCTGAATAATGATCACCATCATTCCTACAAACATTCTGAATAATGATCACTATCATTCCTAACAACATTCTGAATAATGATCACCATCATTCCTACCAACATTCTGAATAATGATCACTATTATTCCTACCAACATTCTGAATAATGATCACTATCATTCCTAACAACATTCTGAATATTAATCACTATCATTCCTACAAACATTCTGAATAATGATCACCATCATTCCTACAAACATTCTGAATAAAGATCACTATCATTACTACAAACATTCTGAATAATGATCACCATCATTCCTACAAACATTCTGAATAAAGATCACTATCATTACTACAAACATTCTGAATAATGATCACTATCATTCCTAACAACATTCTAAATAATAATCACCATCATTCCTCTCAACATCCTGAATAATAATCACTGTCATTACTACAAACATTCTGAATAAAGATCACTATCATTCCTACAAACATTCTGAATAAAGATCACTATCATTCCTACAAACTTTCTGAATAATAATCACCATCATTCCTACAAACATTCTGAATAATGATCACCATCATTCCTACAAACATTCTGAATAAAGATCACTATCATTCCTACAAACATTCTGAATAAAGATCACTATCATTACTCCCAAAACTCAGAACAAATTTCATTATCATTCCTCCCAACATTCTGAATAAAGATCACAGTAATTCCTAGCAACATTCTGAATAATTGTTAATATCATTCCTCCCAACATTCTGAATATTGCACACAATCGTTTCTCCCAACATTCTGAATGATGTTTTTTATAATTTCTCCCAACATTCTGAATAATGATAACCTATTATTCCTAACAACATTCTGAATAATGATCACTATCATTCCCTCAACATTCTGTATAATAATCACTATCATTCCCTCAACATTCTGAATAATAATCACTATCATTCCTATCAACATTCTGTATAATAATCACTATCATTCCCTCAACATTCTGAATATTGCACGCAATCGTTTCTCCCAACATTCTGAATGATGTTTTTTATAATTTCTCCCAACATTCTGAATAATGATAACCTATTATTCCTAACAACATTCTGAATAATGATCACTATCATTCCTAACAATCTTCTGAATAATGATCACTATCATTCCTAACAACATTCTAAATAATAATCACCATCATTCCTCTCAACATCCTGAATAATGATCACTATCATTCCTAACAACATTCTAAATAATAATCACCATCATTCCTCTCAACATCCTGAATAATAATCACTGTCATTCCTACAAACATTCTGAATAAAGATCACTATCATTCCTACAAAAACTCAGAACAAATTTCATTATCATTCCTCCCAACATTCTGAATAAAGATCACAGTAATTCCTAGCAACATTCTGAATAATTGTTAATATCATTCCTCCCAACATTCTGAATATTGCACACAATCGTTTCTCCCAACATTCTGAATGATGTTTTTTATAATTTCTCCCAACATTCTGAATAATGATAACCTATTATTCCTAACAACATTCTGAATAATGATCACTATCATTCC
>WWET01004610.1:108798-121102 GCA_011038615.1 Limnodynastes dumerilii | reverse complement strand
CTGGCGTGACGTCATGACGTCACCCAGTGCATTGCTGGGAACGGGCCCAAAGCCAGTAATATCTATATTACTGGCTTAAGCCCGTTAACGGAGGATTCTGCACCCAAATACAGGGCCAGATTTCGGGCCCCGGGGGCCCACCAGGCCCTAGGCGCTCGTCTAGGATGCCTAGCGGGTAATCCGGCCCTGCCACCACAGGGTTTGGACTACCGCTTATAGCAAACTCCTCTGCTAAGTCCCCTCTGCCTACTAAGTCTCCTAAGACACCTGGACGCGCTGGGGCCACTTGAACACAGGTCAGAGAGCCCACGGTCGGCATCAACACGGGACCGGAGCCCTGTGGAGTTCCTGCCCGAATGGTGGTCACTGAAGTGGAGCGCAGACTCATAGAGCTTCTGTAGATGAGCTACTTGACCCAGCATTCGCGTTGAAGGAGAAGGTGCTCCTGGCTGCCGGCCACACTGTCTCCTTCCCTGGATCGTGGCTCCACTGCCTCTTAAATGCCTCTCCTGTCACCCTCCTGCGAGGTGCCTGGGAGTCCTGTAGCTATAAGACGCTCCACAGGGCCACTCTGCCACTTAATCAGCTTCGGGGCTTCTAGGACACAGTGTGAAGACAACGCTGCCATCCAGAAAGCTCAGCTCATCTCAGCAGTCTCCTCCGGCTGGTGCTGCAGGAAACGAAGGAGCTTGTAAGATCTCCTCGGCCTTGGTTGTGTCTCCGTTGTTTCCCCTCTCTGTCTACCCTGTTCAGTCTGCCTTGTCTGTACCCAGTTTTGCCTAGTCTGTGTTCAGCCTGCCCTTTCCCTTCATTGTGTTGTGGGTCTTTCATTGGTCTCACCTCTCTGCTGCTATTACATCTCTGCAGCCCAGCCTCCTCTGCCCCTTTGTATTTAGCATTGCATTATCTTGCAGACCATTGCACATAGTGCAGCTCACCCCTTTGTATTTAGCAGACCATTGCACATAGTGCAGCTCACCCCTTTGTATTTAGCGTTGCATTACCTTGCATACCATTGCACATAGTGCAGCTCACCCCTTTATATTTTGCATTGCATTACCTAGCATAGTATTGCACATAGTGCAGCTCTTTCAGAATTATTGTGGTGCTACTACTGTCTAGTCCCTGTTCCACCTCTCAGCTCCTGCACCTCAGTCTACCCTGCCTACCTCTTTGTGGTGACCTCTACCCCTATAATCCTACCACTAGTTCCCAACATTATAATCCGCCAGTAATTAGGGGAAGATTCCATCACTATGGATCCGGATCAGTTTAGTCCAGCCCAACCAGCTAACCAAATTCAAGCCCTGTCCCAGATTGTTCAAGAACTGTCTGCCAGACTAACGTTCCAGGAACAGGCTGTTGCTCCTCAGCCGGCAATGAACTTACCTGCTGGGAATTTACGGGAACCTAAGATTAACCTCCCAGATCGCTTTTCTGGGGATCGGAAAGACTTTGTCAGATTCAAAGGAAATTGCAAACTGTTCTTCAAACTAAGACCCCAATCTTCAGGAACCGACCCACAACGAGTGGGGATTATTATCTCTCTTCTCCAAGGAGACCCACAAACATGGGCATTTGGTCTCCCTTCAGACAATGCTGCTCTTCTGTCAGTGGATTCCTTTTTCAAACTCATGGGTCAAATCTATGATGATCCAGACCGAGTGAGCTCAGTTTAGGCTCATCTACGGAATCTCCGTCAAGACTCTGCTGAACAATATTGTGCAGAATTCCGGAGGCGAGTAGCAGACAGTAACTGAAATGACCCAGCCCTCCGGAGTCAATTTCGTTTAGGCCTCTCGGATTCCATTTAAGACTCTTTGGTTCAATACGCTGTGTCGGAGTCCCTGGAAGCTCTAATGACCCTCGCCATATGTATTGATCGTAGGTTCTGGGAACGGAGACAGGTGAAAGAGGGCCATCAATCCTATAGTTCTAATCCTCCAACTATTCATTATGAGGAAATCCTCCGACTCTTCCTTATGAGGATGCTCCTGAACCGATGCAGTTAGGGGCTTACCGCCTCTCGGAACAAGAGAAACAGCGTAGAAGGACCATGCTTGTATTGCGGCCTAAAAAGCCATATGGTCCGGGATTGCCCCAATAAGCCGGGAAAAGCCTAGACCTAGTTGAAAAGAGGGAGGTTCACCTAGGTCTACATCTGGTTTCTAAATCCAACTCCCTTCTAGTTCCAGCTAGTATTTCCTTTCAAGAAAAAAAAAACAACTCAGGTTTCCGCATTCATGGAAAGTGGAGCCGCTGGGAATTTTTTGGACTCTGATTTTGCCTGATCTTTGAACATTATCTTTTTGCCGTTGGATCATCCTGTATCTATCTGCTCTTTAGACGGAAATCCCTTAGCCAGAGGAGTTATGCTCAACATCACTCCATTTCTTCAACTGTCCCCAGGAGCACTTCACACTGAGCGGATTCCTTTAATTTTAGGGCACCCATGGCTGACCTTGCACAATCCAACCAACAATTGGACCTCTGGAGAGATTTCTCACTGGGACCAGCAATGTTCCACTTCTTGTATCAAATTACCTGTTCGGATCATCTCTGCCTCTCTCGAAGGCCTACCTAGTGTCTACCAAGGTTTTTCTAAAGTTTTTTCTGAAAGAGCCGCTGATACTTTACCTCCACACCGTCCATATGACTGTGCCATCGACCTGCTTCCTAACTCCAGACTACCTAAGGGAAGACTGTATTCTCTGTCTCTGGCTAAAACTCAAGCTATGAATGACTATGTTACAGAGAACCTTGCCAAAGGGTTTATCAGGCCTTCCAAATCTCCAGTGGGGGCCGGTTTTATTTTTTGTGTCTAAGAAGGACGGAACCTTACACCCGAGTATCGACTACCGAGCACTTAATGACATCACAATTAAAAATTCCTACCCTTTGCCATTAATTTCTGATTTATTTAACCAACTACGTGGAGCCAAGATTTTTTCCAAAATTGATCGGGAGATTGTAGCTGGAAACTCCCCTCCCCACTTTCCTTTATTGCCAGAGCAAATCCGAAACTGATATTCCCACTTCAAATGTTGCCATTTCAGCTCTTCCCCAGGGATGAGAACTGACTAAACAAGGTTATTGGCATCATAGATTCCAAACTCAAATTCATGAGAGAAGGGGACGGGGTACTAATGTATGTGTGCCTAGTAGTGGTCATGTTTTTGCAGCCACTACTTTACAACGTTTTGCAGGCAGCTTTATGAGAAAATAACTACTAGCAAACCCCACAGAAAAATATAATACCCTTTATTACTATTCATTGACGGAGTTCCCTGTGAGCACGGTATAGATGTTATTCTGCAGTGTAATTTGTGAATAGTTGTGTTACACCCAGCCATCAGAGTTGCCACATTGAGATGACTTTTGAACGGAAGACTGAAAGGGAATCCTCTCTGACTTTTCAGGTTGTGCTTAAGGCTTATTTAGAGAAAATGGAGCTTTCTTGGTTTGCTACTTGTGACGTTTAGGCACCTGGCAACCCTAATACACCAGGGACCCGATTTAGAGTTTGAAAATGAGAGGAAAGTTACACCTGGGCAATACGATGTTGATTTCAGGGCAGTCAAATGTCATCTGCTGCAAACAGTATTATAGTTGAAAGGTGATGTTTCCCAGCCCAAACCTAAATAACAGCTTAACAGTGAAGCTAGTCAGTATCCGTGTGCAATAAGCAAAAGCAAAGTATTGTCTCTGAATGTATAAAATAAGATTAATTTGACTCCCCCTGAAATCAACATGGTTTAGGGTAGGTGTAACTTTCCTCTCTTATTTTCAAACTCTGAGACAGTAATAGGCAGGAATTAGCAGATTTCATGCTGACTCAATCTACACACTTAACTGAATATTTCCCTTGTGTCTTGTAAATTGGATGAGAGAAATATACTGCATGCTAAGCTATAATAAAGAAAAAGAAAAAAACAAATACATATACATATAGAGGATTCCTAACAACAACAATCCTAAAACAAGATTCAATGCAATCAGATAACTGAGCAACTACTGAGAGACCACAGACCTATACTGTATATAGTAATACCAAAGCACACTTACTTGCGATAAGTCGCAATGACTTCCAGCGCTTATTGGTGTAGCGTCCTTTGAAATTTGGAATGTATTTTATAATAAGGAAGGCTGTGAGATAATGAAGTGTAGGTCTTGATGGCCTAGAAAGTTTTCAGTTAATTTATATGGATCCTTTGGGAAAATACAAATATAAAAAGAACCTGGTTGTCTGCTGTTTCGGAGTCTAATTATGATATGCTCTACAGATTTCAACATTTTTTAATCCCAAAATGTGAATAAATAAATTTTATAAGGGAACACAAAAATAGCGCTGTACACATCTAGAGATCAGCTGTCCATTAGCATGAATTTGCACCTGACCTATATCAGTCAGAACGGCACTTTTCTAAAAAGGTTTTCTCAAATAGGGGTGTGGGGCTCCAGTTCAAATGGTCGGAAGTCCCATTTTCGGCAAATACACTCCCGTACCGGAGAGTGTAACCCAGGGGTCCTCAAACTGCGGCCCATGGGGGACATTTATATGGCCCGCTGGGCGGGGGGCACGTGCCCCCGGCCCCCCCCTTGTTTACATTGCTGTCGCCACCCGCAGGTCCGGCCCACTGATTACGCCAGTTATGCTGCTGCGTAGGGCGCAGCGCACAGGGGGGCGGGAGCAGCCCCCCGCTTCCATGACTTACCTTTTGTTGTTATCTGCTGCGGCGCTGCTGTGAGTAAAGGGGGTGACATAGAGATGAGGCTCCGTCACCCCCTTTACTCACCTCAGCACCGCAGCAGAGTCCGTGACTGCCTCTATCCGCAGCATCTCCTCTGATGATCAGAGAGGAGATGCTGCGGTGGAGAGAATTAGTCACGGACTCTGGACACAAAGGGGCACAGCACAGATTTATATGGACACAAAGGGGCACAGCACAGATTTATATGGACACAAAGGGGCACAGCACAGATTTATATGGACACAAAGGGGCACAGCACAGATTTATATGGACACAAAGGGGCACAGCACAGATTTATATGGACACAAAGGGGCACAGCACAGATTTATATGGACACAAAGGGGCACAGCACAGATTTATATGGACACAAAGGGGCACAGCACAGATTTATATGGACACAAAGGGGCACAGCACAGATTTATATGGACACAAAGGGGCACAGCACAGATTTATATGGACACAAAGGGGCACAGCACAGATTTATATGGACACAAAGGGGCACAGCACAGATTTATATGGACACAAAGGGGCACAGCACAGATTTATATGGACACAAAGGGGCACAGCACAGATTTATATGGACACAAAGGGGCACAGCACAGATTTATATGGACACAAAGGGGCACAGCACAGATTTATATGGACACAAAGGGGCACAGCACAGATTTATATGGACACAAAGGGGCACAGCACAGATTTATATGGACACAAAGGGGCACAGCACAGATTTATATGGACACAAAGGGGCACAGCACAGATTTATATGGACACAAAGGGGCACAGCACAGATTTATATGGACACAAAGGGGCACAGCACAGATTTATATGGACACAAAGGGGCACAGCACAGATTTATATGGACACAAAGGGGCACAGCACAGATTTATATGGACACAAAGGGGCACAGCACAGATTTATATGGACACAAAGGGGCACAGCACAGATTTATATGGACACAAAGGGGCACAGCACAGATTTATATGGACACAAAGGGGCACAGCACAGATTTATATGGACACAAAGGGGCACAGCACAGATTTATATGGACACAAAGGGGCACAGCACAGATTTATATGGACACAAAGGGGCACAGCACAGATTTATATGGACACAAAGGGGCACAGCACAGATTTATATGGACACAAAGGGGCACAGCACAGATTTATATGGACACAAAGGGGCACAGCACAGATTTATATGGACACAAAGGGGCACAGCACAGATTTATATGGACACAAAGGGGCACAGCACAGATTTATATGGACACAAAGGGGCACAGCACAGATTTATATGGACACAAAGGGGCACAGCACAGATTTATATGGACACAAAGGGGCACAGCACAGATTTATATGGACACAAAGGGGCAAGAGAACAGATTTATATGGACACAAAGGGGCACAGCACAGATATATATGGACACAAAGGGGCACTGATTATTATATGGGCACAGACTATTATATGGACACAAAGGGGCACAGCACAGATTTATATGGACACAAAGGGGCACAGCACAGATATATATGGACACAAAGGGGCACTGATTATTATATGGGCACAGACTATTATATGAACACAAAGGGGTACAGCACAGACTTAGGGACACAAAGGGGCACAGCACAGATATATATGGACACAATGGGGCACATAACAGATATATATATGGACACAAAGGGGCACAGAAGAGAGTAATGAATTTTACTTAATTTTAAATATTGTATTTGTTCCTGTTTTGTTTCTTCACTTTAAAATAAGATATATGAAGCGTGCATAGGAATTTGTTCATTGTTTTTGTTTTTACTATAGTCCGGCCCTCCAACAGTCTGAGGGACAGTGAACTGGCCCCGTTTAAAAAGTTTGAGGACCCCTGGTGTAACCGCTCAAATAGATTGCTCCTGCCTCACCACAGAGAAGCAATCAATCACCCCCAAGTTAATGTCGCATCGGCATATGGTATTTATCTAACCCCAATCCTTACCCTAACCTTCTCTTTCCCGCAGCCTGACCCTAAAGCTGGCCATACACTAAGGCGATTATCGGCCCGATCCTTCAATTATTGTGAATCAGGCTAAAAATCACTCTAGTTAGTGGCCAGGACCAATTTTTTAAATGTTCAATAAATGCACCAGAAACGCTGTGGTACGATTATTGGATCTTTTAATCTGCTTGATTTAAATCAGGCACTAGCACCCGATAATTTAAGGGAGCCAATCAGTTTACTGAATGGCTCCCTATTCTCTCCCTCCACAGTGCAGCAGATCTATGTATTATGCTACTCTGACACCTTTAAAGTATACTTCAAAAGGTGTCAGAGCAGCATAATACATAGATCTGCAGGTGCAGTCAGTGCAGGGAGTAGTAGAGACAGGGATCAGCCAAAGCCCCGCTGTGTGATCTGCTGCACTGACACTGGCCCTTCCGCCCTCCCCTTTTCTGCTAGGATTATCGGCCCCAGCAGGAGAGGTGTATAGTGCCGATAACGGGACATTTCCCTGGCGTGAAATCGGCCCATTTATCGGGCCACCCCCTGCTGGGAACAATAATCGTCCCAGTGTATGGTCAGCTTAAGACTCCATTCCCTGCAGCCTGACACCAAGATTCCCTTCATTAAAGCCTGACCTTATGACTCCCTTACTTGTAGCCTAACCCCAAGACTTTCCTTCCTGCAACCAGACCCCAAGACTCACCATGACTCTCATAGAATAGGATTTTCTTTGCGCAGAATGCGTCCCCTTTGAAACCATTGTGCATAGCTTGTTTCCAAAGTGGTGGCAATAGCTGATTTTTCTATCAAAGTAGGAGTTGTGTGCAGATTTCTTTATCAAAAGAAATATTTACAGAAAGACACATTTAATCACTAAACAATATTGGATCACAAAAAAGAAAAAATATCCAGGTATATTGTAGAAAAGAGATTTATTTAGATTTTCACTTCCCTGCAAGGCAACGGTTAATATTATACAAAGCTGATGCACTCAGTTTGTATACCACAGAACAATCTTTTTAGTTTAGTTTTGTAGTTTCTATGTGGAAAAAAACAAACAAGAAAACATTAAAAAACAAAAACAAATAGGCCACTGCCCAGGCCAGGACATTTTCATGAATTTTTCATTTGCACCATGCTGAAGGCCAAATAAATTCATGCCTTTTGTGCCAGCACAAGGTTAGCTCTTGGAAATAGGTACACTCTTGCTGCTGTATTTGAATGTGTCTTTACCAGTTTACTTGTACTAGCAATAAAAATATTTGAATAAATCCAAAATTCTATATCCACCATCTTGTAGTCTCCACTTCAAAAGTAACACTGGTACTTAAAATGGCTGCTGCTGCATTCCAGCAAATACAAAGAAACTTAACAGGGAAAATGTACAAGAGGGGCAAATAACAATCTATATATTTTACATCTCAGGATTTAGTCAAAATACAGAAAATGACAGCTAAAGCAGTTCATTATTGTATTAATCACAATGTTGCAACTTACTTACCACATTTTTTTTTTTAGAATTTTTCACAGAAATAAAATGTAAAGTCGAAGAAAAAAAAATTAATCCCACATAAAAGATCAACAAAAGCAATTTAGTTCATCATGGATGAATATTTATATTTAGAAGTACATACAGTCTCTTGGGGTAAATAAGTAAAATGTGGAGTGCTGGAATAAGCCAGCGGGGGCAATTGCTTTAAAAAACAATGCATTTCCTCTCTGGCGAATGATGAAGAAAGGTGGAAGAGGAAGAGTCAGGTGAATAAAAAGAAAGAATAAAGAAGTTCAGTTGTCCTGGAAAGCCCCCCGAGCAGCAGCACTGGCAGCTCCAGCAGCAGCATTCTGGACATTGCGATTGGTAACTATGCCCTGTGAGAATTCCTCCTGTGCCCTCTGGAAGCTTGCACCCGTTCTGCGGTATAGCGAGTGAACCTATAATATGAGTAAGAGTGATATAAATGATAGGCAAAGTGATCACCTTAAATGATAAAAAGGATATATACCAATGGGACCTTTATACTGGAATAATATATAACATTTTACAGAGAAGTGTTTATACATTTGAAGTATGAACCCAAAATATACTGAATATCATTTAACAATCCGTAATAACCTTACAGTAAGACTGTGGGGTAAGACCCTCATGCCACACTAATGCTAATATTACCCATTCCCAAACTCATGAAACTATTCAGACTGCACTGATTCAAATAGGTATAAATATGTTTATCCATCACCAAATGTGTTAGGACAGGGCTTGACAAAACACGGTCACCAGACATTTGGACCTAGTGCTAGAGTCAGTTGGTTAAACAACTCCTAATTCATTGGAGCCATGTGGCTGTGTTTTGTTGTCTGCACTACTGTCAGAATTAGCAGTGCAGACACAGACATAGCCTGGCCCCCCAACGCCAATAACATAGC
Source organism: Limnodynastes dumerilii (assembly GCA_011038615.1). Lineage (NCBI taxonomy): Eukaryota > Metazoa > Chordata > Amphibia > Anura > Limnodynastidae > Limnodynastes > Limnodynastes dumerilii. The sequence goes on along the minus strand of WWET01004610.1, from coordinate 111,943 downwards.
GGACTAGGTAATGTCTTATGTTCAGTGGCTGCATGTACACACTGGAAGAAAGGTTCCTAGGAACGCAATGCTCACACACAGACAGCGTGGAGGAGAGGAAGTTAGTGAACTCCAAACGGTAACTGAATTAGGCTTGAAAGGTTTTGAATTACAGAAAACATATAGAGACAAATACAGGAGATTTGAAAATGGAAGCGCTCGGAGACATAGGTATTTAATACATTTTTCCACAAACATAAAAACACTGACCGATATATGAAACACATGCAATAGACAGATCGTAAACGGCCATTCTCACAAAAAGATGTTCAAACTAAATTATATATTGGACTACATTCCCAGTTATATCATGAGATGGCAAAAAAGTAGTCAGTAACATGTATTCCACAGGTAGTGCTGATCTTAAATACAGTACCATGGGGCAAAGCTAGCGATCTGCCATGCAGGATTACATATTCACAGTAATGATTTCTTGGAGATCATGTGACATCAAATTAAATATGTTGCAAGCATTAATTCACAGAGCTTTGGACTATAATGTATAGCAGCAGACAGGTTGCATCCAAAATCCATAAACTGCTAAATCAATAAGTGCTCTTATTCTGTTTCTATCAAAGAGTCTTAGCTGTGGAATGCAGCAGTTGAATACATGAGATATATAAATATACACACAAAACATTAGTAAAAAAACCCAGTAACCTGTAGATTAAATCAGGGTTCCATTTTTTTTTATTTTGAAGAAAACATATGATACATCTACTTTCTAACAGATATGGGATTTGATTCAGACTTAAGGAGCTTGAAAATAAGAGAGGAAAGTTACACCTGGGCAAAACCATGTTGATTTCAGCGAGTAAAGTTAATTGTATTCTTTGCATGCAGGGATATATCTTTGAATTGCTTACTGCACACACATACTGACCAGCTTTACTATTATTACACTGTTTAGAGTTGGGATAGGAAACATCACCTCTCAACTATAATACTGTTTGCAACAGATGAAATATGACTCCCCTGCAATCAACATGGTTTAGCCCAGGAGCAAGTTTCCTCACATATTTTCAGGTCCATGGTGACTTGGCACTCTGGAATTTGTCAAGCGCTGGATTAAACAATTGTTACATCTGATCTGCAGTATATTAGGCAAATATATATTATAAAAGGTCCATTTGACTATGAATGATTAGTATTAAAAGCATTATATGTATTTACCAACAGTAGGTGAAGTTGTAGGACAGGACACCTCAATAACACTAGCAAAAGTTCAAGTAATTGTAGAGATATTAAACACCATCATTTGATGAGGTACCGCGACAAGTCCAAGAAAAACAACTAGTCATTCTAACATGCTACAGAGCCACTGAGGACTTTCCTATTAGATCATCAAAGCATTTTAGCATGACAGTTGTAATTCAACCTACAAATTCTGATAAATTAACCCAAAAAGTGTTTTTAATTTGAATAAATATCTACATGTATGCTAAGAGCATTTGTAACAATGTATGATTATTTCATATCTCTCTCTCTCTATAAATATATATCTATATACACACACAAGTGTTCGTATACATGTCACTGCAGACTCACCTTCTTCAGCAAGATAAGAGAAAACAAAGCACAGGCTGTGAAGAACGAAGCTACGATCATCATTATAACAGCAACAGCAACATTTATTGGTAATACTACGACGAGTGCTACCATCCAGCCACTAAAAAAACAAAATTAGACTGATCAGAGAGCAGAACAAAGAACAGATGTGTTGTTTGAAGGATTGGATTAACAATCTCACCTGTCTCCCCAGCTGGGAAAGCCCACTGCTTGTATAACATAGATAATGATCTGGCAGAAAAATATGGTGAAGAACACAAAGAAATTGAAGGAACTGTCCGTCCTAGAGAAACAAAATTAGAAATTTTAATGGAATCATGTCTTGGTGAGAGACCTTTGTATTGGTTTGTACTTGTTTGTTGTTCTAGTTAAAACAATCACTATTGTACAGGTTACTAACATGATAAGAGTGAAGAACTTGCTTGATATCTGGTAATGTTTGATTTGGTCATCATTAATTTGTTATAGGATATGCTTAAGCTATCCACACACTATAAAATCTCCCCAGCAACCAAGGGCCACACAGAAGACACAGACAAAGCAAGACAGGAGTGTTTCTCTCTGGATGGCTTTATTTTATAGAGAAACCCAAAAATACCCTTGATCACACAATGACATTATAGCCCACAAATTCAGCTTCCTTTCATCTTTGCTATTACTTTCCAATCATAGTGCCGGACCCACAATTAAGTACATTTGGGTACTTATGTGTGTAACATGCGTAACTACTTGGTCTGGCCACCGCATGCATGGGCAGGAGACGGTGTAATCTATGCTATTTGCTGCTTGACTAAGTAGTTACGTACGATTCAGAATTACACAACTGTCCCATTTTACATGGGCCGAGTGTGTAAGATTTAAGGTAGATTCCCGGATTCGGACGTTTCAAGTGGATGAAGGGAGATTTCTCTCCTTGCATGCATAGATGTCCATTCCATATAAATGGATTTCTGTGTCTGCAATCTTAATAATTCTGGATCCGTCCCATGGCGTGTAAGCACGTCAAGATTAGTATCTATAGAATGAGGAGGAATTCCTGGTAAGCATGCTTAGGGATGAAACGTGCAAAATAAAATTCAACATCAGAATAGTATTAGCTAACTGCATACATGAATAAACCAGCATAAGATTTATGAAACATGAAGTCACCTGAAAGCTTTGTAGATTGGTCGGTACCAGCAAACAAACGCACAAGGTGTGAACAAAACCAACCAAAGGATGGATAGGCCAAAACCTGTACCACCATTTTGTGCGTCCTGAGTAAAATACGCTAAGCAGGCCAAGACGTTAAGTAAAAGAGTGAACGAGTGTACTGGGGAGAAAAAAAAAAGAAAGGATTAAATAATGTATGCTATATATTTTTAGTATTAGGTACATTTATTCAGTTTTATAAAGTGTGTTATCATCTAAATCTTCTGGGGAAAGACATTTAATTTAATTTCTGGTTTAGTGAACAGCATTAGGAGATAATTTTTTATGAATATTGATTGGTTCAAAAGCAACTGAAGTCGCTGAGTTAATAAGTGTATGTATATAT
>WWET01004610.1:73237-97009 GCA_011038615.1 Limnodynastes dumerilii | reverse complement strand
GGGAGCATTTTTTTTCCCCTGGCATCCATCAACCCTAATTGCACCAATGCATCTTTCCTTATTATGGACTGTATTCACAGATACGATTTTGCGTGGTTTTCCATGCGTATATTTAGGAGTGGATTAACTGCGCATGGTACGTAGGATTTAGGCACGGAAGTCCAATAGGCACAGATTTCTATATAGCACTTTGGGACATACTTACCTAGGGGTGTGGTTGTCTTCTGTACATGCGAAGTTACGTGAAGTTGGGCGGGGGAGACATTTGAATGAGCTTTTGAGGGCGCTGTTAGTCATGTACACACGTAAGTACACATGTACAGTTGTACAGTTAGGGGTGCCCTATGGAAACAGAAGTCACTGAAAACCCGTCCATGCTAGGGGAGTGTCATGGGAGTTTCCTTGCTATGTGCACACGTATATTTGCGTACTTTAGACATTCGCATCTCTGAATCCGGTCCTATATAACCAACTAGAATAGTCTTGACCTTTATGAAATGAGTAGCTTTTCCTGCACGTTCTCTAGTTCCAGGTAAGCAAGTAAGGTCTCACCAGTATATTACATAACATTCCCCTATTCTAATTTATTAATACATATTATGCTGCAGACTATTTCTAAAGTTGACTGCTATTGAATGCTATTGCTAAATTTAAATTGCGATTATACTGAATAGCAGAAGCGTACATAACATAGTTCCAATGAAGAAACGAAACATAGAAAGTTACAGCAGAAAGCACCACATGACCCATTCAGTCTACCAAGTTGTTATAACTATACAGACCCGGGACCCTCAATTTAGTTAAAAGGGAATCCACTTTCAAGCAAATGATATTACATGAAATCAGCCTCATACTTCTGTGAGCTCCCAACAGTGTTGTACAGAATAAATTGTTGTGGTAAAAGAAGAATTATGCTTCTTATTTCATGAAAAATGACCCCAGATATCCATGTTATTCCTGGTAGATACCAATTTTACGTCATCTACGTATCGTTTTGTTGTGTAGATTGCGTATATGTAGTCTTTAAAGACCGCATAAACGCAATCTACGTAACTAAACTATACGTAGATTACGTAAAATAGTTACTACCCATGCGTAGTAGCTACTATCGGGAAATTAAGACTGTATGTGGAACACGTACGGTGTTGTGAATCTGGGCCAGGATCCTTTATCCTGAAGACTCAAAAAATTATTATTGGACAAAGCCACCAAGTGATAATTTAATTTTTCTAACCAAGTTGCAGGAGGTTTCCTATGCCATCTTTTTCATTTTTCTGTTCTTAGACTGATTTTAACATAATATATAATGGTTTCCTACTTGCATAACAAGTGGTGCAATGGACTAACTTATTCAACTGCTGGATAAATATCTGTTGGGTAAGGTTCTAGAAGCAGTAGAGATAAACACAAAAACTCCTTTATAAGCATATATGTAGTTATAGTAAAGTGATAACTTGTTTCCGGTCCCTTCTTTCAATCACATAATAGAAAATGATGGTCTAGTTATGGTTTTCAATAACCTTAGACAACAGTGATTACCTGAATTGATCTAAGCCATTTTAAAATGGAGATAGTGTCATAGCAAAGCAGATAATAAACCCCAAATGGTTGGCAGCAGTTGTAATAGATCTATTACCAAATGGACATTGGGATCGACAAACTGTTTATTTACCAATTATGTTTCCTCTGTACATTTTAAGGAAGGTTGCCATACACTGCGGTGGGAGTCGCTGCTGTGAAGTAGAGACAGCCATGTGTTCTAGAAGTAGAGACAACCATTTAAAAAAAAAAATCTAATAAAATGTAAGAATGGGTAAGTATGCTGATCAACATACTTACCCACTCATTCTTCGGAAGCGCCGACCGAAGAGGTGAGAAACACTCTTTGGGGAGTTTTAGGGTTAGGCTGCAGGGAAGGGAGGGTTAGGGTAATGAAAGGAGAGGGTTAGAGTAATGGAAGGAGAATCTTAAGGTCAGGCTGTGGGGAGGGGCGTCTTAGGGTCAGGCTGTAAGAAGGGGAGTCTTAGGGTTAATCTGATTGAAGAGGAGGGTTAGGATAAGGGAGGGTTAAATTCACATCACTCGCAGCAGCGTCTTCCGTCTGCCGTGGATCTGGGAGGCAAAAGCACTCGATTTCACAGCAAGCTGGGAGAGAGCAGCCCTTTCAAAAAGGGTCGTTCGCAATGGCGACTCACACCCCAAACACTGAAAGGGGTTTAGGTCTCCGACTTGAACGGCCCGTTTTCTCCCAGCAATTCCCACACTGGCTGAGAAATCGATTGCTTCTGCCTTGGACGGAAGAATGAAGACTACATTGAAGGGTATGAATCTAAGCCCAACCCTTACCCTCACATCCTTACTCCAAGACTCTCCTCCCTGCAGCCTAACCCTAGGACTCACCATAGATTCCTACTCACCTGCGGCAGGTCCAAATGAATGAAGGGTAAGTATGGCGATCAGCATACTTACTCATTCATAAAGAAATTCACAGTAGCGCTATTTTTGAAGTAAAGACTGTCTATTTCTAAAATTGCACTTTAGCAGCGCCGACAACTGAAAGATCAGTTGTCCAATAAACAGACTACCTGACAGATTCAAACTATTTTGAAATGGATCACATACATGGACAGATTTACTTTGAAAGTAAGGCTAACATTCCTGGTTAAAGAGATCTGCTGAAAGTGATCTGACATAACAAAACCAACAGATCAAAATATCATATATCATCCCCCACACTAAAGGATAACTCAATGTGTTGATCTGCCAGTTTATCCTTTAGTATAAGGCCAGTTTTTATGAGACCTAAACATGTGTTCAACAAGGTGATGACCAAATGACTTCTTCAAAATATTAAACCAAGTTTGTTGTTTACTTATTCAGACTCATGGGACTTTTTTTCCCCATGTGCTGTAACATTTTCATACTATCTGGCTTGATCTAGTGTCTTCTCAGAGAAAGAAGGTAATAATTCTTCTATTATGCAAGACTTTTTACTTATTAACAACTTTTGGCAAATGTTGGAGAAAAAGGTCTTTGGGTGCATGCTGGAAAATCCAATCAGCCGATCAGACGATAAATGTTGTACTTTAAGGGGTAGATTTACTAAATTGCATAAAAAGCCAAAGTGGATATGTTGGCCATATCAACCAATGAAATTCTAGCTCTCGCTTTCCTATAACATACTAGAGAATGTCAACTAGAATCTGATTGGTTGGTATGGGCAACATCTCAATTTTTTCCTTTTCCGCAGTTTAGAAAATCTAACCCTAAGTCTGCTTTTCAGTAGAACTGACTGATCCTGATTCTCCACACACTACACTAATATAAATAACTTGACGATTGACCCAATATAATTATATTAATTATAGAAAGTTGTTTCAATTAATACATTTATCAAACGGTTTACTTCCTGTGTAAATAAATTATTCTGGCATATACAAATTGTTTTCCTGACTGACACCGCCAAAGGAGTTCCCCTTTTTGCCAGCCAATGACATGCTGCTTAGCCACTTAAAAAGTTTTATGGAGTTTATTATTGCCCCTCCCACCAAAAATAAATTGCTTTATCTTTTTTCTGAAAATCTCTGTCTGATTTTGCATTATTTGGAAACTGATCTCATATATTATATTTTAAAAAAAAGTATTATTTTTACTTTGTCATTAAAATTAGCCCATCCGCTTTTACCTTTTGATTGACTGATCTTCTGTGTCTATGTGTATATTATAGACAACCATTCACAAAGCAATGGATGATATGTGGGCTGATTCAGAGCTGCACTCACCTTTTTTAGGTGCAAGTGTAGACCTGAGCAATACCATGTTTTACTGCAAGGGGAGGCAATTATAAGACCAGAGTTAGAATTAAGAGGTGAAATTTCTTAGCTCAACTCTATTTTATAGAATAAACATAAAGCTATGCAGTATTTTAGTTGTAGGAGTTCTATTTTCCCTGCATGCAAAAGATTTTAAATTAATTAACACGCCTTACTTTGAAAAATGGTTTAGCCGAGCTGTACACTTGCACCTTTTTTACCCTTATTCCCAAACTCTGAATCAACTCCATGATATTCAAAAGACTCCTAAAACAATAATTATAAAGCTCAAACTTCATTTCACAAAATGATTTTAAATTGAGATATTTAAATGTGTGTTTAGTTTAATTAAGGATGCACTCACTTAAACATAACAGAATACAAAGAAGTTATTATTTAACACTGAAGTGATTAAAAAATATTTTTAGCCACTGAGCTTTGTTTTTAAATATAAGGTTTTGGGATACAAGGAAATGTAGTATACCAGTATACTCCCTTAGCAAACCCAATCACTGATTCTATAGGGTGGGGCACACATCTAGGATCTCACTCATTGTGCAGCAGAGATCAGGTCAAAGTAACCGACCCACTGCAAACTAATCTCAAAAGCATAACACAAAGTTTAAAGAGAGCCTGACACCAAAGTGGTAGGGTTATTAATCACATATTTCATTTTATTTCAAAGATTAAAGAGTGACTAAGTACTAGAAGAAAAACTAAATCACACCCCGAAAAATACGATAAGGATATTGGGCCGGATCCAGAACTACGTCTGTCTTCCATAGACGGACGTAGTTCACTAAACAGTAGCTACTGCGCATGCGTAGTAGCTATTGTACGTAATCTGCGTATCGAAACGATACGCAGATTACGTATAATAGCTACTACGCATGCGCAGTAGCTACTGTTTAGTGAACTACGTCCGTCTATGGAAGATAGACGTAGTTCTGGATCTGGCCCATTGTCATAAACCAGGGTTGCCGACTATTGAAAACTTCCCTCTGGGAGAACATAGATTACAGTGAGGAGGAAGGGTTTAATGAGGTGTTTTATGCAAATTGTGCCATTAAGCCCCACCCCCTGTCAATCACCCACGTTTTCTCAGACATTGCAAGGGTGAGCGGGAGGGATCGCACTCTGATTGCTTGGGTGTCGGGGCATGCGGGAGGTTTGCCGGCTCTCCTGGGAGAACAGACCAAATTCCGGAAGTCTCCCGGATATTACGGGAGAGTCGGCAACCCTGTCATAAACACTAAAATGCAAGTAGATACAAAGTTTAACTAAGCAGTGATTTTGTGTTAGCTTACAAAGGGCAGCATGGTGGATCAAGTGGTTAGCACTACTGCCTTACAGTGTTGGTCTTCAATTTGTGCATTAGGTAGGTTAATTGGCTGCTGACTAAAAATTAGTCTGTGTGTTTGTTGCCGAATTTAGACTGTAATGGGCGAGGTAAGGATTGTGAATGACAAAAAATATACATATTCTCTCTGTAAAGCACTGTTGAATTAAATGAGAATGAAAAAATTATGATACAAATATGGTTTGTTGTATTAACAAATCCCAAAACAAAAATCATAGATTAATATTCTAGTAAAGAACACTTATTTATATAGCAACCTGTACAAAATATATTAAGCTTCCCAAGTCAAAACAAAAACCGGTTTGTATACAGAAATATATTTAAAACTGTAGTATAGTATATGGAAACTGATGACAATTATTAACGTTTCAGATTTCCATTAAGGACTCTGCAATTCTGGTGCCCAAAATCGAAGTACAAGAGAAGGATCATACACTGCATTTTTGAAATCTGTGAAAAAGGTAGAAAAATCCAGGGTTGTTTTAAAAAATACTTACAGAATCCACATTATTCTTTGGTGCTGCTATATTCATTTAAAAATCAATTTTGTACCCTAATAGGCACACTGATGCTAAAGCAGTTACCTAAACATTCAGTATAAATACTGCAAAACATTTGACACTTGACAATGAAATATAACTCAAGAAATTGCCACTATTATCCAGGACTGAAGTGCCAGGAAGGGTAAAAATGTACTGTTTAAGTGTGACATGTAAATACTTAGCAGCTCCTATGGAACAGTAAAGCAATAATAGGCTGTGATTCTGCTGAGGGTGTTTTCTCAACTAAGTGTTCCATCCACAGTACTTTTTTCAGATACATGGGAAAAGGTGTCATTTAGAAGATCAAGAAATATAGATATTGGTTTAAAGACATTTAAAATAATATTTATAATTTAAATATATGTAATACATTTAAAATAAAAACCTTCCAGTTTTCTACCTACAACACCACCTCCTGTCGGTGATGAAAAACCTAAAAAAATTTAAATAAAATTAAGCTCACCTGTTGCAGAAGGCAGTATTATTTACAGCAACTATGTCCACCTTAAGACACCGCGAATATGAACATAAAGTCAAATAACAGCCTTGTAGCAGCAGCTATATATGCATTTCTACTTAGAAAGGAATGTGTGTCTAGTGTTGCGTGTTCTCTGAATTTGTCTTGCAACTTATTTTGCATGCTTGGGCATCACTGTAGTGTTCTCCTTGTGCCATATTTTTAATCACTGCTTGTGTAAACAGCAACACATTTTGCCATAAGTAAAGTTAATTGTTAATGTATATGCAACATACCATAAGAATAGCCAAAATGAGCTTTGGCCATCCTGAATATCGCAAAAAACGTATCTGATATTAACTTTACAGTGAGCATTTGCAAAAGTAGAGCACAAATATTTAAAAGGATGAATTTAATCATTGTGTTTTTGGTTCATATTACATTTCAAATGAAAACACTTTTTAGCTGTGTTCATACAGACATCTAGATGGCCTCTAGAAACATTCAAAATCATCCCCTGTATACTCCATAATGCTAGTTAAATATGCAAAATTGATTACACCATGCAAATACAATTAGACCAAAATGAATGCCTATTAGAAGCACATCATATTAGATTACAAGCATTCCTTTAAAATGTATCCCTTATACCAAATGAATGGGCTGCACAGCCTGCATGTCACGAGTATTTGGTACAGTCACATCATAAATTCCTAAATATTTACTAAACAAGTGTCACTCCCTTAAGCACATTTTTTCTTTATAATACTGCTGTTAAAGGCAGGTAAACATAAAACAAAAAAAGACTCAGTTACTGTCTTATTCATGGTTATATGAGTTTTTTCTTTTCTAAAGATTCCATATTCATTCTCTAAAATTACCTTTTAGATAACAATTAGTATCACCATCATTGGTACATACAAAAGTGACCGGACAGATGAAAACCCCTAAAAATGTTTTAAATAGCCTATTTATCTGCACTTAATAAACTGCGTAAACTTGCATACGGTATACTTTGACTAATGTGGCCTAAATTGCGAAGTGACAAAGTAGACTACACAAGGCTAAGACATCTTACTCATCTGTACGCCTGCATAAGATTGAGCCCCAATTTTGTAATAGGAAGCCTTATATTGTAGTTATACTATGCACATGTTATGTTTATATGGCACACAAACATGTGTAAAATTGAAGATTTAATACTATACTTTCCTTTTCATGGACACACACTTATCTTAGGTTTGAATGGATAATTGTACACATAGCACATGTGACAGGACATAAAAGTGCAGCAACTTTCTGTCACAACTCCATATGTACCAGTAAAAGATCATTTTTCACCAGTATGATGGCAGGCCCTGCTCTGGACATGAAATAAATAAACATCTACAATATTGCGCAGGGCAACTACTGCCTTATATGGCTGCAATGCTTACAGGAAAACAGTAATAACAATAAGTCAGAGATATGACATCCTGGATAACTTCACACCCTATAGAGAGCGGGTCACATGTGAACTAGCCCCTCCCCCGTCCACCTGCTACGACCCAGCCCCAGTCTCAACGCTCCTATTGGCTGCACTGAGTAACTTGCACTGGACTACTAGCCAGGTAGCCCCACTTATATCACAGTGTACAGCTACGCTGCTTTTCCTGTTTCCACATTTCAGGGAATGCCTATGCCACATCTTCACCTGAAAAGGGTTCACGTCCACCGGGTCCGCGAATGGATTGGTGTCGTAGCCGTCCATGGCTCCTGCTCCGAGAGTCAGATCGTGAAGCTGACTCTTCCAGCCGTAACTCCTCCTTGCTCTGAACCCTTCCTGGATGTGACGGGGCAGTTTCTGGTGGGCAAGGCCATAGGGTACAGGGTGTGTAGCAACGTCGATGAACCAGCCAATAGCTGTGCAACAGGGCGAAACTATTGAATAAATGACGGAACTTCCAGCCAATCACTCCGAGCTGCTATAGGTGAAGGCGGGATCTGGCTGACAGGTGGGGACGAGGCAGGTACGGCAGGTGAGACAGCGTGACGTCAGAGAGCATGACGGCTCTAATAAAGCTGCCGACAGTGTCCAGGGAAAGTCGCTGCATCATGTCAATCAAAGAGATAGGACAAAAGGCACCGGTTATATTCCCGAACACACAAACTATTATTTATCAAATAAATTTTTTCAGCCTTCGCGTCTGTCTGCAAAGCGTACACATTGGCACAGCATAGAGCCTCGACTGTAAATCAAAACTTTGCAGCAGTTATGCCATAATAACAGCATCAGCTGATTAGTCGAGAACGTGATTGGCTCTTTGTGGACTACAGCTCCCGGCGTGCTCTGCGCGATGACAACACCGTTGTGTGGTGAGAAGAGGAGGGTGACCGAGCGAGGGAGCGATGGCTGATCCGCGAGGTGAGCGATTGGTTGACACTTGGATGTTACCTATATAGTTATGTCGCGTAGTCGTGACAACAGCAGAGGTCAATTATCCCACTTGCATGTACAGAGTAAGCGATCTGGATGGAGTGTCACAGATCCGAAGCTTGGCTCAGGGTAAATTCCTCCATCTCAGTACTGACAGCTCTGTGACTAGATGAGGCTATGAAGAGTATTTGGACGTCGAGAATATGTATTGTACTCCAACAATCCTAATGTTAATTACAAAATACAATTTTGCTTATTTAGAACAATTTTTCATATAAAGCTATAGCATTCACTTAAATATTCCAAGTGTTCTTTTATAAATTCCTTTATTTTATATTATGTATTGTTACTTATTTGGTAATATTTCTTTGGTAAGCCTTGGATTCCGTTGCAGAAACACTTTTACACAAGCATATGGCCTAACTAACAGGGAATCCGGTTACAGGGTGCAGTATTTGCACGTCTGACAAACCATTGTACCTGACAAGAAATACTTGGCAAACGTAACAAACATGTCCTGATATGAAGTTGGTGAAGGAGTACCTCAGTCCTAGCCCATCTAAATAGCAGTACAAGAAAGCTGCCTAGTGTGTGTGTGCTTCATTAAAATGCAGTCAGTTCTTTGCATTGCAACATAGTTTGTTAGATTTGCACCCTTTAGCTGAATATCAAATTAAGAATGTCATTGTAAATAGCATGGCTAATTGTAACACATTAGTAGTGGCTTTTATCTGCTGTCACTTTCTATGTTGCTGTGTTAAGCTTGGTACAAACAAGGTGTTTTCAATTATTTTTTTTTAATGATTACTTTGCAGCTGACTTCATAAATTACTGTTTCCAAGGACGTCTTACCAGTTTGTACAGGGCAACGATGCTGTAGAATCATTAAAAACAGCATCAATATGTTTAATTAGATTTTTGGAAACTCCTTATTTTCTCGATCAACTTTGTTTCAGTGCCTGATCAAATAATTTATGTACACTGTCCTGACATTTATAGCTATGATTCTTTTTCTTATTCCTGCAGTAGGGCCGCGAGTGCATATGTAAATTTCTGTTTTGGATTTTCATTCATATCAGTGGAAAGGAGTAATAGCAGAATTGTGACGGCCACACAAAAAAAAATAAAAAAATCTGCAGCTTTTTAAACTTTAATAAACATTCCATTGTTATTTATTTCCTTTTTTGTTTTGTTTGTTTGTTTGTTTGTTTGTTTCACCAGTCTCAGACTTGAACACGCTGTCAAAGACATAGAGATGAATACAGTGACATTCCTTTCAGGGCATGAAGGGAGAATATGACCTTCTGAAAGCTGGACTCTATAAATAATTTCAGCTGGAGCATTCAGCTGTTTCCTTGTACAGAAAGCCTACCTTTAAGGTTTATTTGAACTTTTTACTTGGCTATCAGTATAGACCAAAATAATTTCTGAATCCACTGAATCCAAATTTCCTGGAGAATATTCCCATTGCATTATAGCTGCCGAAGTCTGGTTTCACTTCCAGATACCACCAAACTGTACCTACTGCTCCAAAATAATAGTGTAAAGAGTATATAGTGTAGATTATTTGATAGCACCATCTCCTAAAATCTTTCTGGGGCAGATTCTATTCCTTGGGGGATTTCCAATGTAGGGGTATTAGAGCCTTGGCAGCATTACTAAGATGGCACAGCAGTGAGCGTTTATATTGTGAAATTGAGCTATCAGAAAGGTTAAACAACCAGAATGAGGGGCCAGTTGAGGTCGCCTCTCTGGCAATTTCAGATGCAGTTGAATATATGGAATCCCAGTAGGTTCAAATTAGAGGGCAGTTCCACCAGATATGCAAAGGGTCTCCTGGTCCCTGGTTACACCTCCAACATTGGTTGGGGTAAGTTGGAATTATGCGGTGTAAGATATCAGGGCATCTGTACCATCTGGAGAGGAACTTGTAGAGGGTTTCCACCATTGATATGCTAATGGAACTGAGCATAGTGCATTGAAATATCTTAATCCAAGTGTCCTCTTCAATGGTCTCCCCTAGGTCCCTCTCCCAAGCTTTAGTGAAACTAGGCACCTGCAGATATAGATCCTCTAGGATCAAGACGTAAATGGTATATATTGTATGGGTGGGCCGTTGTTGTGCTGTGCAGAGTCCTTCAAAATGAGTTTTTCACCCTTGCACATTTGCGATTCCTTTCAACATAAGGAAGTGGCAAAGTTGGACATAGCGCCAGTATTCCTGTCTTGGGAGGCTCCATGCGGCCTGAAGAGCTGGAAAGGTGCGGAGCTTACCCTGGTCAGGCCCCTCTCCCACCATAGGCGAAATGCCCTAGGTTGGAGTCCAGGTGGAAAGTCAGTATTAAAGTGAAAGGATGTAAGCGGTGAGAATTTTGAGGAAATATTATTGTCTAGATGGGATTTTCTACAACATAAAAGAGTGGGCATAATTGTAGGATGAGGGGGCAGGGTATGTTGCGGTACCCACGGTAAGAAGGCTATTGGGAAACCGACCTGGTGTTCCTCAATTTGAATCCACTGTTTAGATACAGTCCCCCGGGTCCAGTCTAAAACTCTGTTAAGGTGAGTGGCTTTCTAGTAACCTAGGAAGTGTGGCAGTTGAAGGCCGCCCCGTTCTTTACGTCTTGTCAAGACATCCAACTTTTAGCGGGGGTGGCGCCCATTCCAAATAAAGTTACGTAATACCCTTTGCAGCTCAGGAGTGTTATTTTTGGACATGACTGCTTCTTTAACCCCTCCTGGGCCACTGCTCAGTTTTACTCTTTACTCCTACGGATGAAGTGTTACTTTGCATAGACATTCTTACTACAGGTTGCCAATGAAGGATTGTTTTGATATTTGTTTATTGTTCTCACTTTTTTTCTTTTGGTGCTGTTATTACTTGTGGAATCTTTTGTTTACGTGACAATTATCTCTATATTATTTGTTATTCTGTGCATGGGATTATTGAAGTATCAGATTTTTTTGGGATTAAATCACTGCATTTATTACCATCCTTTGGTGTCTCCCTATTTTTATTTTGACCACTTACTTAGTGCTAGTAGTAGGTTCACTTTAGTATATGCTAGTATATTTTATAATAATAAATAAACAATAATGGTTTAAGTATAGCAGATAGAAAATAATTGTATTTAAGTCTTGCTATTTATTATGCTCTGCAGGATCTGTGCATTCAACTCCAGTAACCTCTGTGGATCTTTCTTGCTTATCTTATCACTTTATTAACCACTAATTCTCCACTACCATTAAAGTGCTTGAGTAAAATGTAAATGTTTTAGTCCTTGTATTTGTCTTCTTGTCCTTTAATTTTTCTTTCTTCATTTGCAGTATTTCTTCTGTCTTGTACTGTTCAAGACTATGCATGGGGCAAACATGGCAGTGACAGTGAGGTGGCTTATCTGTGGTCTAATAATAACCCTAACCGGCACATAGAGCCAAACAAGCCTTATGCAGAGGTAAGCAAAGCAAATATTTTGATAATAATGTATACATTGGATACATTTGGGCTTATTATAAGGTAGGAACAAAAAAAAAATTTTCAGCGACGAACCAATTTGCAAACCAAGAGGTATACATAAATTTTATTTTCAACGTGTGGGGAAATGCTTACTGTTTATTCATATCTCCTCTGTCAACACTTCATGAATCTGCACCCCACTTTCCCATTTAACTTGATTTTGGCAACATGTAAATGTTCTTGCTCAAACTCTGAATCATCCCCACAGTGTATAACATTTTTCATATGTTTCCTATTTTTCTCTGTACTTGGTAATGTACATTTTTAGTCCGTTAATTAAATTTTTTGTTGTTTATTGCCTGTCTTCTTTACTATTCTAATTTTCCTTCCTATAGTTGTGGATGGGAACTCATCCTAAAGGTGATGCTTTAATCATAGACAACCGTGTTCCCCAAAAGACCCTGGGAAAGTGGATTGCAGCCAACCCCAATTGTCTTGGTCCAAAAGTCAGAGAAGCCTTCCAGGATCAGCTCCCTTTTCTGTTTAAAGTGCTTTCAGTTAGGCTTGCACTGTCCATCCAAGCTCATCCAGACAAGGTGAGGAGGGAGAAAATTTGTGGCACTGAATGAAAGATTAGGTGAATAGGGTAGACTTCTACTTTCAGCTACTAACAAATTTCAACAGTTCATCTTTATATGGTATGGGTGGCTAAGCTTCAAGGACCTACCAGATTTTACCACGCTCCTCACCTCATGAACAACCTTCAACCCCCTCCATAACCTGTGTCATTTCTACTAACGATAAGAGCTCTTCTGCTGTTTTGACTCCTGCAAAACTTGATTTGTGATCTATTTTTCCTTAAAAATAGAAAAAAGAAAAGTTTGAAGCTCTTCTAGAGTCTAAATTTTATTGGTACAAATTGCATCAAACAACAATAGTGATGCTCAATCTTTATGTATTCAGGTTATCAATAGTAAAAAAAACCCATAAAATATCTCTGCAGTTGTATATTTAAATCTTCAGCTGTTGATCATGCAGCTTGAAGGGACAGTAATAGTATAACATTTCCTGTTGAATGTACATATAGTTTAAGCTTTCTGTTTGAGCGGAATAAGATTTTTTGGCAAAGGTATCTTCATTTCAAAACCAGATTTATAGAGCAAGCAACTATAGAGAATCTCTGTTTGTATCCACAGTTTTTGTCTTATTGGTCCGGCTTGCATAAAGATGTTTTAACACCTCTTAATAGAAAGTAATTTCAGCCAAGTTAAACAGTCCCGATGATAATTTAGGAACAGATATGGACCCACATACACAACACACTTGTAATTTGTCTATACAGAGGGGTGACTGTTTTCCGTTTCCCAAGATAAGTATTGGAACGTATTGCAGACACCCAATATGACTGAACAGCCAGATATAATATCAGTATAGTTCATGTTAAATGAAAGTATGATGAAAACATTGTACTTTTGGTTTGATTTTTGCCTCTGTAGTACTTATAGTTATAAGACTTTTTCTCTGTTATTTTTATCATCCCACAGGCACTGGCTAAAAAGCTCCATGCTCAGTTTCCTCAACATTACCCTGATGACAACCACAAACCAGAGATGGCCATAGCTCTCACTCCTTTCCGAGGGCTTTGTGGCTTCAGGCCTATATCTGAGATAGTAGGCTTTTTACGGGGTATGAACAAGTATACAACAATTTCCATTGTACAGAGCAGATATATGGGGATGTCTATCTCAACTTAAAATAAAAACAAAAACAACTTGTATTGTACTTTTAGATGTTCCAGAGTTCCGTACGCTTATAGGTCAAGAAGCTGCACAGCAGTTGGAGTCTAGTGCAGCAGATCCTTGTAAAGATGTGGTGGAGCGAAGAGCTCTGCAGAGATGTTTTACTTGCATGATGCAGAGCAGCAAGAAGCAGTTTGCAGAACAACTTAATTTGTTGGTTCAGCGTGTAACTCAGCAAGGTAATAAAATGTTCTGCGGCTTCTGGTTAGGGACAACATTGTAACCATACTGCAAAATCACTTTTGTTTTTTTTTTCCCAGTTCAGAGTGGAGGGGATGTGTCCTACTGTATCGGAGATCTGCTCCTTAAATTACATTCACAGTTTCCTGGAGATATTGGCTGTTTTGCTATTTATTTCCTCAATGTAGTGACCCTGCAGCCTGGAGAAGCCATGTTTTTGGGAGCAAATGAACCCCATGCTTATCTAGAGGGAGGTCAGTAACCATAGTGGGATCCACGATTCAGTAGTCTCCTGCATTTAAATGATGTTTGTTTTTTATTGAAAATCTCTTTTAGACACAGTTTTATTTTTCTGCTATTTTCTTTTTCTATGACAATGGGCCTGATCCAGAACTACGCATCGGAGTGAATTTACGCGTGGCGGAGACGTAAAATCGCAGATTTGTTCGCACTGCGCATGCGCACCATAGAAATACGCACATTCACGTAGCGTAATTGTGAACGTATGGGAGATTCACGTATGTGTCACGTAAATAATTACGTGTGGGCGTGCCAATTTTACGTGAGTCAACAATACGTGCGATTTACGTGAAATAGGCGGGGGGTGGTATTTAAAGTGTACAGTATGGGCGTGCTAAGCTGCGTACGTTCACGTAGTCAGTACGTCCGTTGGCGGACGTATGCTGTTACATTTGAAAAAGTTAAGGTAGGGTTTGGGTGGCGTATTTTGACAAAATACGTCCGTGCAAGGGGTGTGCCGAGGGGAGTGTAGCGAACTTACGTGTACGAAAATACGCTCCGCGAATAAACGTACGCACACACGTAGTTCTGGATCTACCCCAATAACCGGATCCTGAATTAAGTGTGATGGCAACTTAAGTCCACTAAGACTTATGTGCATCTTGTCCTAAAGTCTGTACATGTGAGGATAGTACGCTCCCCTTACACGCACGAACCTTACAAACCCTGACCCACTACCTTAAAATTTTACACACCCATCCCACATGGTACAAGGGGACCTTACTGTAGGATTTCCATACATCTCCCCCTCCTCCATCCACCATGCGTACTCGCTGCCTTGCAGTCGCAAATGCTTCCAGCACCAAAGCCAGCATCATGAGGATGCAGATCGGTGCTGGAAACTTGAAGAGTGTGCATCTGCGGGAATACAATAAGGCCTACATGCTTAATTCTGGATCTGGCCCAATGAGTCTAAGAAGCTATGGAATTCCATTCTTTGCACCATTCTCCTAGAATACATTTATTTATTTTTTTGAAGTTTATTGTGTGTAGCACTTCCATACGTAACGATATCTACAAGAAAACTGCAGGTGTCAGCAGCTTCTGTACACAAGTCTTTCACTTCTGAAAGGGAAATGTGGAAGCCAATCCACCTCTTTCAGGTTGATAGGAATCCTGCTGTCACCATGTCATCACTGGCATTTCTTTTTAGATTTGCTTAAATCTTTAGGCATATGGGACGGGTCTAACTGAAGTAGGAAATGTGGAGGTGATTCTATTGATTTCTGCTAGTAATGTGTAAGAGTATAGATTAAGTAGAAAATACTGGTGCCAGGTAACCAGTAACAATATCAGTAGTAACCAATATGCTTAATATTCTACACAATCTGCCACTATAGCTGTCATTGTTGTGTTATGTAAAGCTGTAATGATACAGGTATTTCATTTAGTTACTTTAAAATGTCTGTGTAGAACAGGAGGGATGAGATTTCTTACTGGTCACAGAAAAAGAAACACCCTTTACCCAGATTAAAATACAAACAAAAACCCTACTCCTATGTGACGTTTAGTTACAATGACGCATCTCTATAACCGTTATTAACATGGATAGAATCTCTCAGGGCATCAAGTGGATAAATGACTATTGATGCATATCTTTGTTTTATTCACTTTTATACAGACTGTGTGGAGTGTATGGCTTGTTCTGATAACACAGTACGCGCTGGACTCACTCCTAAATTTATAGATGTGGACACATTGTGTGAGATGCTGACGTATATACCAGCCCCTGCAGATGCCAAACTGTTTACTCCAACACCAATTAGCAATGACCCCTATGGCCTCCTCTACAACCCCCCTGTGTCTGACTTCACAGTCATCAAAATTGAGGTAAGCTTATTGTTGTTGTATACACTTCTAGAACATTAGCGTTATGGGTTATTATTACCATGGGTTAATGGGTTAATAAGCATTAAGGAGGAATTCAATTGCTGCACGCATTGGGGCTGATCCACAGGCGAGTGTACACTAGCTGACGACAGACGTATCTGTGCGTGATTTTTTTATTTTTTTTTTAAATACGCATATTCAGAACTGGATAGCATACATTCACAGACTATTTAGATCTGAGCCTTCTGTGGGGTGTATCAAGAGAGGAAAGGGCGTGTGCTGAGCATTCTGGGAAACAATTTAAGTAGCATCTGATGAAACAACTTAATCTGTTCTTGTTAGTAGGTAATGGTTAAGAATGCATATTAATAATATAGGACTAGATCCAGACTCCTGCGTGAGGCAGGCTGTCTGTCCGAACAAGAGGGAGGTATGAACTCCCTGATCGCTCCCCTCTCTAGTTTAGAAAAAGTGTGACAGTCGGATGGTCGTAAGTGGGGGAAACCTCCCCCCCCCCCCCCCCCCCCCCCCACTTTTCGGGGGGGGGGNCTCCCCAGACAACTTTTGAGCGGAGGGGTAGTCCATACCCTTTCCCACGTAAATGCCACTGTACGGAACTACAGTATGATGGCAGTAACGTTAATGTCACATTCGTAACGTGCAATCGACACTACTAAGCTCTATCCGAAGGGCATTTTTTCTGCTTAAACTGAAATCCATGATTCTGTTCCCTGCAGTTACCCACTACTGTGTCACAGTATCAAGTGTCAGCCTTAGATTCTGCAAGTATTCTGCTGCTGGTCCGAGGCCGGGCAACAACCCAAGAATTGAATGAAGGTTCAAGTCTTTATCCAGGATCGGTTCTATTCATCTCCGCTAAAGAAAGTTTAACCCTGACTGTGGACCCCTCCCATAGTCTCCTATTATTCAGGGCTTGTTGTCTTCTGTAATTTATGAAACTGGGAAAGCACTGTTACATTTTAAACAATCATGTTTGCAGTTCAGTATGGTACTATGGAGTGTCAGAGAAACGGAGATTATTTTAAAAATGAGTATACTTTTTCCAGTTAAATAAAACAAGTGTATACAACATGCAAAGATGTATTATTTGATTCGTAAAAAGTATCAGTAAAGGTTATTTTTGTATTATCTACTTGCATGAAGCAAGATCAGTATTTTTTATATTGCTGAATATGTAGTAGATGAGAAAATATCTTTGAGTCCTAAATACTATTTAAGCGGCCAGTATCTTCTGTGGGTGCAGGGTGGGAATTTTTCAGACGCCTCTGTCCTTTATGGTAGTTATACCACTGATTTGGTAACATATGTCATGAGATAAATTGGAGTGTCTTAACTAGTTTCCAAATTGCAGACACAATTTTCAACTGCAGACTTCCAATTTTCTCCTAATCTGTGCATTTGAATAGCATATCATCCACATTTGCATCTGATAATTGCAGATAAACACATCTTTTCTGAAGTAAGGATCGGGTCCAATGTGGAGAACCAGTCTTGACACATTCTTATGGACTGTTTGTTCTTGCAGTGCAGATAAACCACCATATTTACCAGGAAATATTATATAACTTATGATGTTACAGTACAGTTGCACAGTTGCAATCAGCAGGTTAGTATATGAATCTGAAGCTAGTATAGATAGATCGCAAGAACAACTTTCATACTGAAAAAAATTAGGAAGTTGTTGTTATGAAACTTTCCAGTGATAACAAGCTATTATGTACAATGTATATTACTGCATAAGTCAGTGTTGTGTATAACAAGCAGTTAACACACTGGTATCATTAAATCATTTCTCATGCACCTTATAAGAGTATAATTGTATACTATATACTTTATAATATACAAATTGACATGACACAAAGGAGACAAAGCAATAAGATAATTCAGATGTCTCTTGAGATAATGCCAGTCTGCAAAGTGTCATTTGAGGACTTTTAGCCACAGACACACTAAAGGCTGAAAAGTCTTATTTAAAGCACATGATGAGTGCAATAAAAGGTCTTTAGGTTTCACACACGTATAAGGTACCTTTTCAAACATCTTTGAAACTATCTTTGCAATCTTGTTTTAGGTTTTTCATGTAAACACACTGTTACGCAACAGATCAGAACCCATCATAGTGCAAAAATTAAAACTTTATATAAAGTGAACATTCTGGAGAGAATCCAAAGTTGAGAATGAAGGGCAAATCAGGTGGACATAATCATTAGAACATGAAAAAGTTTCAATGTGAGGAATGCAAATAATTTTATTCAGTTTTTGAATGCAGTGAATACATTGCATTGCTTTATGTTTAATCTGTAATTAGAGTCCACCCCTATTTTTTATTTCATTATTAATTCATCTTCCCGTTATAAACCTTGGGAAAACCATGTTGAACATTTCCACCTTTTTTCCCCCTGTGTAATCCCAAACTCCAGATCAGCCCCTCCCAGTTCAAATAATTCAGTATTCTTTAAAATTCTCTGTAGTCTGATACACATCTTAAACAAAACATGGGAGATGGAAGCTGTCTATATAATGGCAGTTTTGCTTGTAAAGCTGGTTATCACATTGTAAAGTCTGGAAATATATTTTTCTAACATAATACAGCAAAAGCGTATATAAGAGCATCATATGCAAATTTCAAGTCCTATAATAGAGCAGAAATCATCTATATTCAGGTATTGCCTTCAAAACTCATTTGTTTCAATTGGATTCCGTCCAATAAGTGATTTGTATGCAATACAAAACAACGCACAGCAGAGTACTGCCATAACAATAGTGAGAATATTCCTTGCAATCATCTTCAGAGTGAATTCTCCATGTATTAATCAACTTAACTCTAACCAAGTAAGTATATCAGTCAATATTGAGGCAGTGGCACAAAGAAGGTGAGATTTTTTTTAAAAATGTTTATTGTTTGATAGTGTCCACTATACATAAGACAGTTAAGTTCTTTTTTTTTTTTTACTTAGCACATTAGGAATAAACTCTCCAGGTATACTTTTCTCCACAATTAACTTTGCATTATATCATCTAAATATACATTGTAAATGCATAGAAAATAGGCAGCTTTACATGAATAAAAGCCCATTAGCTAAAACTGTGGTCATGTATTGTCCCATGGGTCCAATTATCAGGCATACAGTGTGTGGGGTGGTTATAACCTACATCAAGCATAGGCAACCTGTGGCCCTCCAGTTGTAAAGATAAGTCTCAATATACACTGCTAGCTCTGACTATGGTTTTGAAGTGCAGTTGGTTGCCTATTGTGGCTCTATGTGTACTGAAATTCCCAGCATGCTCCAAAAGCATAGGCATAGCCGATACCTGGCAAAGCATGATGGGACTTGCAGACAACACCTGGAATGTCATATGTTGCCTATGCCTCTAATAGATATCAGTTTGAAAACAAAGTGTCTATGTCTGCCCTACTTATTCATATAATTTTCAGTTCAATAGAAGAAGT
The DNA here is from genome assembly GCA_011038615.1 of Limnodynastes dumerilii. Taxonomy (NCBI): domain Eukaryota; kingdom Metazoa; phylum Chordata; class Amphibia; order Anura; family Limnodynastidae; genus Limnodynastes; species Limnodynastes dumerilii. The sequence continues at coordinate 77,384 of WWET01004610.1, read as the reverse complement.
TACATTTCATTTGTAAATAATAAACTTTGCTATAATAAATAAAACTAGAAAACTACATAGGCCTTTGCACAGAATTAGTGACTGATAAGTGTTTTAAGTCTGAAACCCATATGCATAACATGCTCAAAGATAAATGGTAACAATTGTACACACTAGCTCCACCATGTCAATGTGTATTGTCAGCTATGTTCTAATATCCCCAGATAACTCACTGTAACTTCATCCATCAAATGCATATAATTGCCAACTAATGAACCGAACACCAATCACCTTACTATAGGAATGTCACTCTCACAGTGCCCAAAGTACACCAGAATACTGCCAGACAGCATCAATGAGTGACCATGGAATTTCCAAGTGTATGAATGCTACCTATAAGTACACACCCATAAACTTATAAAGGCAAAACACATTGGTCTGCATTCACAGTTACATAGTTTTCATCTTACGTACGTTGTTTTAGGAATTCAGGTACTATGCATGCGTAGTAGCTCATCTACGCACCATTTCTGTAGGCCGCGCTTACGCAATCTATGTACAGAAATGATACGTAGATAGTGTAAATAAGCTACTACGCATGCATAGTACCTCAGTTCCTAAAACAACGTACGGAAGACGAAAACTACGTAACTGTGAATCCGGGCCATTGTTAGCAATATAACAGGTTTTACAAAATAGAGTTTGAGGTGTAAAGATATATTTTTCAATATACATCATCAGTAAAATGTATATAGGAAGTTTACAAACTCTCTACTCAAACACCCGCCTCATCTACCTGCCTCAAACCAAGCCTACCTTACAGACTCTGCTTCTCCAGTACTCTCTTGGGGATACTTAGCGTTTCGCATTGACCACTTTAGAGCATTGTTCAGGTTACTTTCTTAGTAATACAGTAATCATAACTCGCATAATGCAAGCCATACAAACTAGTAGTGCAATTATAGTAGTAATAGTGTAAGAATGTATCTACTGTATAGGTGAATACAAAGAAGAAAAAAACAAAACAAGACAAAACAAACACACAGGTAAGTGAAACATAAGGGCTGATTCAGACTTCAGGAGCAAAAGCAGAAAAAAAATATGTAAATTGGTTAAACTGTTTAATATGCATGGAAATAATACTGTGTAGTGATCTTGTCTGGCTGTTTGGGTGCTTAAAAAAAAAATCTAAATGTACAAAAGTGTTATTTTTAAAACTAGCAGTACACACAATTGAATGTGAAATCTAGCTTAGATGGAGGTTTAAAGTGTTTGCTTTTTGATAAATTTGGATTTTAAATATGACCAAAACGTTTTTGTTTGTTTGTTTTGTAGTGTCTTTACACTTCTGCATATATCCATAAAAGTTTGTCTAATTACTTTTTACTGGTTTACAAATTTCCTTTAATAAAATCCTTATCCTTTGGATAAAAAAAATATCCATCTAAAGAAAAATCTCAAAACACTAACTAACACTGTATAGACAGCATCAGGAATAGAGCAGCCTGTTGGATCCCTATAAATTGAAAGACAGCTTAAGGTCTCTTTGGAGATACTATAACCTAAATTTGTCTACACACAGTAATACACTGTGACCTGACCTAATTTTTCTGGTTCATTACTTCTAAAGCTCTACAAGACTCTACAGACAGACATACATTGCCCATTTATTACACTAGAAACCAAAATGCATTTTCCACAGGTCCACATACTCACTATCAGGTACTTGTGTAAAAAGGATACATACAAACTTTTAATAATGAGAATGACAATATCTCATATCATATAGCCAGATGACACACAAAAATGTACTATAAAAGAAAAATCACTAAGGTTGTATTAATGCAGAGACAGTTTGCCAACCATATGTAACCAGTTTTCTTAAACATCTGCAGAATATGCAGCCTCCTTCCTATAAAAGGCCACTTTCCAGTGCGTTTGATAATCATCAGGTGTTAGGGATGGCTACTTCTACACTTACACAGTCCTAATGATGGTTATCAGTTAGGAGCCCGCTACAGACCTCTTTAATGCATCTATTTTTAATCCTTCTGTAAACAGACGGGAAATACAATTTTAAAAAAAATACACTTTATGAGCACAATTTCCTCTTTATTGAAACCACTGGAAGAGTCCATTATAAAACAGAAATTGTGTTCATTATCCTAGAGCTGCCAAATAGTTCTCCATTTTGCTATGGATATGTCCATTTATTTTGGTAAAAATCTAGAAACAGCCTTATTTCCATAAAAACTGAAAATTTAAGACTGAAAAACACCTAATGGCCCCCATGCTTGAACTTACTAAACAAACTGTGGTGGTTACACGTTCAAGTCTGTTGTACTGCGCTTAAAGCCTCATAAATCTCCCAGCCGCTTCAATACAATATTAGCTCCCCATGCTGTCCATAACATAACTCTTCCATTGTAACGTACAGGATTCCAGTGTACCATGTATAACTTCCTCCACGTAACAGTCTTATAATCTGGTTTAAGGTACAGATGGCCAGTTAGGACAGAAAAATGGGAACTCTTCATATCAAACTCCACAGTTCAGCCAGTCACATCAGTTCAGGTGACAGAAAAAACACAAAAAAAAGGTTTAAACCACAAAAAATTGTCAAAATACCTATATGACTAGCTAAGAATGCATCACATGTCCTCATTGTCAGACATGAAGAAGTGTGCAGATATCCTACCTGGCTTCTTAAAACTCTGTCTCCAAACACCATGCCACCGTGTTATACACAACAGCATTGATATACAAATGCAAATAGAAAAGACAGGTCAAGTCTTCAAAAAGTGGATTGTCATGCAATAATAAAAATAGCAGCTCGCTAGGAGCCGGTTACACACAACATTCCCATGTGCAAGTCACTTGTAAAGGATCTTTGGAACAAGCAATGTGCATGGTAAGTGTCATCTCTTTACCCACACCATTATTTGTAGAATGACAAGTTAATTGACCTCTCAAGATCAGAGACTGTGGAGACTGTAACAGCAGGACCAGTAAAGGCTCTTTCAATGATGCTCACTGGATGCAACAAGACCAGGACTCTCCTAAGCAGCATGGACATGACACAGAATGCACAGGCTTTGGAGGAATTAAATCTAAATCCTCATCATCTGGAATCTCATCTAAGTGATACCCATCCCGGAGAAGTTGTCTATTAAGGTCTTGAGATACCTGCTGTAAATTAAAAAAATATATATATATCAGGATTTCATTTGAATGTAATGGCATCATCATCCAATGGGAGTGTTACTCAAAATTCAGAATTATAGCAGTACAAATAACATATTATAAAATATCTTTTGATCTGTGCATAAGATAACTAAACATTTCAATGGCCATAAACAACTCAAAAAACTTCTGATCTTAACATTCAGGTCTGGTTATTTGTACCAAAGTCTAACATGAATGATAAACGAAGTCAATAGTTTGTTTTATACCACAACCTATATAATATATAACATACTAACATATGTGCTTCCCCTCCACCCGAATATATCATTTTAATATAATCATATATAACAATATTGTTTATTCATTTATCCCATATTATATTGTCATATAAAGTGACCAATAAAGTTAATCAAATAGTAGTAACGGAAAGAAAATCTAACTACATAATTTCCCAGCTTTATAGAGTCCCTTACTAGAATATTACATCTATTAATGAATTGCAACCAAAATACACATTGTGTTACCGTCCATTCTTATTCTAAGAATTGTCTTTGTTTAGTTTTGTACTCATTGCATAATAAGACACAGTGGGCTGGATCCAGACCTAGTTGCATGACCTTAGTTACTCCTGGGCTAAACCATGTTGATTGCAGGGGAGTCATATTTCATCTGTTGCAAACAGTACTAGTGTTGCAAGGTGATGTTTCCTTCCCCAAGTCTAAATAACAGTGTGATAGTAAAGCTGGTCAGTATCTGTGTGCAGTAAGCAATTCAAAGATATATCCCTGCATGCTAAGAATACAATTAATTTGGCTCCCCCTGAAATCAACATGGTTTAGCCCAGGAGTAACTAAGTTCATGCACTTAACAAGGTCTGGATCCAGCCCAGTATGACTAAAGCTGGCCACACATTAGAATGATTATGGGCCTGATCGCACAATTGTCATGGATTGGGCCAAAAAAATCGCTCTAGTGTGAGGGA
>WWET01004610.1:28440-63462 GCA_011038615.1 Limnodynastes dumerilii | reverse complement strand
GTATTCACATACGTCCTAAATGTCCTATTTGCAATCTCCTTAAGATTGTCCCCCGCCTTTTTTTGCTAACTTCTTTTTTCTGGCCACATACTCCATTATGTGGCCCCTCATAACCACCTTTGAGGCACTCCAGAACAAAACCACATCATCTACATGTTCGAAATTATCGTCTACGTAGTTTTCCCACCTTTCACGGAGATAATGTTGGAACTCTTCTGATGCAATAAAATACTCTGGAAATCTCCAAAGGCGTGTTTTGCTCTGAGGGTCTGGTATTGTTAATTCTATGCTAACAGGGGCATAATCAGATATTATGATTTCATGCAAATTAACCTTATGTATTTGATCAACCAATGCATCAGAAACCAAGAGATAATCTATCCTGGATAGTGTGCGGTGCACTCCAGAGCAAAATGTAAAGGATTTATCTGTAGGATTTAATAATCTCCATGGATCAGTCAGCCACAAGTCCTCTTTAAGAGAGGGGGCAATCTGTCTGTCCTTATGTGAATGGGAGGCCATAGGGGGTGCTCTAGCTAATGTTGGATCATCAGTTGCGTTAAAGTCTCCACCCAGAATTAAAGATGCATTGGGTCTTAAGTTTAGATTTAAGGTCTGTAAAAAATTCCCCTGCTCCTGAATTTGGGGCGTAGACATTTACCAAGGTGTAAGGGGACCCACGGATTGAAACATCTTGTATTATATATCTCCCCTTTGAATCCAAAATGGTCTCCCCTAATACATATTGTAAATCTTTGCTAAATAGAACAGATACTCCACTAGAATTAGTACGATAGTTTGCCGATATACATTCCTTTACCCACCCCGCCTTTAGTGAGGAGGAAGAGCCCTCCAACCAGTGCGTCTCCTGTAAGAATATTACATCAGGTCTAAAGTGCTTTAAATGGGATATTACCTTTTTTCTCTTAAGTGGTGCATTTAGCCCCTCCCACCCACATTCCAGGAGACCACCTTGAAAGACAACTTTGTGTGCACTTTGCTACCTTTACTCACAGCAGTAGGCACAGTCATCCCACCCCTTCTCGCCAGATGGTCTTCTTATAAGCTCCAGATGAGTTATTCAGAAAAGGTTCCACACAGAACCTCAAGAAGATATAACAGTTAGATAAGCCAAACATACAAAGATAAGAATCATCTTGTTGATATGTATTCAACAAACAACTTTTCAAAAATATATGGTGTGAACAAACTCCAAATTTCAAATATTCCTTGAACCAAACTTTTTGGACCACAAGTTCCCCGCTCAAGTGGACTGTGGCCATGATTGTCAAAATACAACAACATAACAACCAAACAGTATTTAAGGACTTAAGGTCCATTAATCTATTACATGTCAAGACTATTGTCCTTGTTGTATATTAACTAACAATATTTATCAAAACGCAATGTCATTATAGGTTTAAAGTTATAATACTCATTATTTGGTAGATCCTGTGATGCCGGAAGTGTTTGAATGAATTTTTTGGCCTCATCAGGGTTAGTAAAGAAACGAGGCTGACCATTAGCCAAAATTCTAAGCTTGGCCGGGTATAGTAATGCAAATCTTTGTTTTTGGCTAAACAAAGTCTTACATACCTCGGAAACCTCCCTTCTTTTCTTAGAGACTTGGACTGAAAAGTCCTGAAAGATGAGAACTTGCGTTCCCTCAACATTTAGGGAGGGTATTTTCCTGTATGCTGCCAAAAAGGCTTCCTTGGTCCAAAAATCAAAAAATGTAGCCACTATTGGTCTAGGCCTAGCCCTTTGTCTTTGATTATCCAGACCCACTCTGTGCACCCTTTCTATCTGAATCGGGTGGTCTGCTATATCAATTCCCAGTGCCATTGGAATAGTATGGGTAAGTACCTCCATAATTTTATCATTTCTGATGGTTTCAGGGAGCCCCACAAACCTAAGGTTGTTACAGTGGTGCCTGTTCTGCAGGTCGTTCACCTTTTCAGACAACTCTTGGATTATCTGGGCCAGAGAGTCAATTGTCTGCCTTGTCTCCATCTCATGATCTTCCAGATCATTAGTGCGCTGTTCTAGTTCTGTGATCCTGGAAGTGTTAGAATCAATTTTAGCTAGTGGCGCATCATACAACATTTGCATGTGCTCCAATTTCTTGTCCGTTAAGGGTATTAAATAAGAGGACATTTCTTTGGCCATTGCTGAAGGTTGTGTTTGGGAGAATGGGATTGGTTTTAAGAGACTGTTTTGAGACCCCAAGGAGTCCTCCCGATCCCCTCTAAGAGGCGAGGATGGGGCCACCTTATTCCCAGCCTGCTTATTTTTAGGAGCTTTAGAGGAAGAAACAGGTTGTGCTTGCTTAGGAGGCATGTTTTCTAAATACTTGTCCATGTCCTAGGGGCTTCCCCAGGACAATGTTTTCTGTCAACTCTCTTTTCCTCACTTTTTTTTTTTTTTTTTAACTATTATTATTATTTTTTATTTTTTATTTTATTATTTATTATTTTAGGGTCTTGTCACAAACCAAAAAGCACTGGAGATACAAATCCTACCCCGATGAGGCAACAATACTTAGAAAGGTAAAGTACACCAAGGCATCACTTGGTCGGACAATAGTCTTGCTGAAATATTATTCAAGTGTGTCCACTGAAAGAAAGAGCTAAATTCCAAAAACATCATCTATGCCTTAGTGTGACATTTAACCATGTTAGGATAGCTAAAACTCTGGTTAAAGAGAGTTCTTTAACTTGACACCAAGTTTCTATCTGCAATTCCAGGTCTGACCAGCTTAATCAGAGCTTCCAGTCCCGTTAACTAATAGGGATGTTAATCCAGTGTAAGTCACTTGGCAAGTTATCAGCTATACTATTTATTTATAAACGTATCCATATCCCATTCAGACTCTCAAGGTTTTGATCCGTTCTGCTCAGTTCCACTAGCTCTTATTGCTGTTACGAGATGTCCATACTAAGAGGCACCTGCCCCAAAATGGCCGCTCTCACCTCCTCCCCAGTTTTCAAGTCAGGGAACCACTTTTATACACTTTTTTGAGACAGATTTGAGCCCAGGGGAAAACTGTCCTGCAAATGATGACTTTGCTCCTGAGAGAGATAAGAATCAGTCTGCTCCAAACTGCCTTTCGCCTCCAATTTAATACATTTTTTGTGTGCCAATGTCCCTGCAACGTTTTATTTTATTTTAAAAACATTTTCTATGACTACCTCCATTTTTTCCTGAGCTTTCATAACCCAATAGTGAGAAGTAAGTGAAATAACAGGGATAAGAAAAGATGTGTGATTAACAGAAGGTAACATTGTGAGAATGACAAACAGGTAAACTGACTGGGGGGAGATAAATATCTGAGACATTGCCTTAAAGAGCAGAGAAAAATAAGTGAGAGACATTATACAGAAGATAAAAGCATTATCTGACTTTAACCCTTACCACTCCAGGGAGCAGAACCAGTGAACCTCCACCTAATGGACCCCACCTATGTAGTTCCCAGATAAGTGAGTAGCAGTCAAACATTGTTACTTTAAAAGTACAGGCTACTGTAGAATTGTTCGGAGTACAGAACACAAAAGTAGCACTGTGGTTGTCATGACATAAATCTGTCATTGAGACAAACTCTAGTATCAACTGATGATTGAAATACAGAGTAAAGAAGAAAAGGGGAGAAACAAACATTATTTTTTTCTTTTATCAACGGCTTAATGTCCTGATGAGCATGCAGTGGAGGGGGGTGGGGGGGGGGGCGTTATTAGGGGGGGGGGTGTGGGTCGTTATTACAAACAGCCCTTTTTCGAAAAGGCTGATCTCTCCCAGTTTGTTGTGAACTGGTTGGGAAATAGATTGCTTTTTCTACGCAGAGGCAAAGCAATCGATCCACAGAAGACTGTTGTGAATGGAGAGTATGAATTTAACCCCAACCCTTACCCTCCCTTCCCACAGCCAATATTAGCTTTTGGCTGTCTCTACTTCTAAAAAAAAAAATGTAATAAATAAAATAATAATATTTTGTGGCAGCGACTCCCACCGTGAACATGCTGATTCATGTGTACACACCTACACAATTTACCATCAGATTTGGGACTTTCATCTCATAACCATCTGCTCATCTGACATTGTTTAATTATTGATTGTAAATTTTAGGAAGTTTAGGTCATAAAACCAAACCATGTCATGTGCTTTTGTATGATTAAACATTATTGTGGGGGTGTACACACTGGCAAGTTTAGTAAAGATCCAACTTTGTTACTGTTTTTAACATAGGACTATGTACCCGTTGTGTGTGCATGACACACTGAAACAATTCCCCTCTGGATCATCTCTATTTGTTCCCATCATTTCTGCATGATGAAACTTTGTTGATCATTAAAATTAGGAGCTTATGAAAATTCAAATGATCAGATGCTGTTTCAGGCTGTTCTGCAGCACCGTTGCAGAGAACACTGGCAAGATATTTGATACTGTGGTTTGATTGTGTGATCTGCATGGTAATCAGCATAAAAAGCACCAGTGTGTAGCCAGCTTAATACCGATATTTTAACAAAACTGGATTGCATTGAGAAGCTGAAGTCTGTACAAATCTTTACAAAGCTTCCACCTTCTATTGAGAGAATGATAATAATTTGGAACTATTACTAGCACTCTCAAGAATAAATGTAATACCTCCTAAACAAAGCAAATCACATGGGGAGGTCACCGCACAGTAGCGTGCCAGTGCAGTCATGTGTAGCAGACCACTTCAAACATTAGCAATATTAAGACTGCAGCAGGCAAGCCAATGGCTATGTCCTGTGTTTGCTGGGACAGTAAGCTGCTGGAAGACTGTGCATGTAGCCAGCAACAAAACAAGGATAGCAGAATTTTTTTTTTTTTTTTAAACCTATAAAAACACTTTGATCTGCTGTTAAATAGAGCCAAAAAATAGGAAGCAAATAAGAACCACTTCTAGTGTAATACCTACATTTTATGGATGTATTCAAAGTGACAAATGAAATATACATACATACACTTATATAGTGAACATCATAAAGCCTACAGAGGTCATCATGTTATGAGCAGAGTAGCTACCCTCCAAATAACTGAAGTTTATGGAGCACTATATAGTTTTAAGATTAAGCCCTCCCCTAACACTAAAAGTTCCGGGAGAGGTCACTCACCTCTCTTGCAGTGGGTCTGACTGCACTTCCGAAAAAGAATGGGTGAGTACGTCACTCGGCATCCTCACACATTCAGAAAAGCAAAATCTAAAATGGCTGCTGTTCCGGATAGAAACAGCCGAAAAAGCACTTTTGTCTGCCTCTACTTTGGAAAGACAACCATCGTAGCAGGGACTCCCACCATTCCATTCCACTTGCCAGGAATGCTCAACTCAAAGATCTCTGTTGTGAGATTCCATGTACTACTTTTGCCTTCTTACAATATTTTAATACAATTTTGACTTCATACATGGCACCACAATTCCCCACTCCCCCCCCTTTTAAGTGACTAACGGCACTTATGCGTGCCATAGGGCATTCTTAATTACCAGTGCATATTTTCCCTTTTAAGGAGGGAAAATACGCATGTAGATTCCCCAGCCCGCCCTCCCGACATAATTTACATCCCTGCCCCCACCCACTTTACATAACTAACCCCTTTTCCCATCACACCTGCTCTTACCTTAAAACATCAGTGCGGACTGCACATAGCCAATATCTGAATTCCTACTCAGATTGCATCAGCTTCTTAGGTGTGAATACAGTCCATAATTATTATTTTTAGCTTTCTTAAATGTCAAATGTCAAAACTTATTTTATCTCTGGTATCTTGGCAACAGTTTGAAAGTTAATAATGTTAACCTGTTATATCTTTGAAAATGTATAGCTTTTAATATTTCTGCATTAAAGTATAATTTTACATTATTACCAAAGGTCATTGCTACTTTTTTTTGTGGTGTAAAAATACTTCTTAAAGGAGTATCTACAGGGTTGTAACTAGAACCTTGTGCCCCCTCACCTCAGGTCTCCACCAGAGTGGGTATTGCAAGTGGTCCAGTTAGGGTTGCTTAACACTTTAATGCCTTAATTACTCTATTTCATGTAACATATATGTACCCTCACCCCACCTAATTTTAGGTCACATAAAAATATTTATTAAAGGGACATAGTGACCAAATGCTTAATAAAAAGCCAAGTATTCTTCCTTAATTGTACTGATATTGTCCCTCATATTAGGGTTCAGTATGCAATTGACTGCTTATTTAATACATGCGCTAAAAAGCTTGGGACATTGTTTTTAAATATTTTCTGCATATTAACTAAACTCAATAACCTGCAACAGTACTTAAAACTTTGTGCAAAAGCTCATGATAATAAATTAAGCTGTGACATATGTCATGGAGGGGTGGTGAGACAATGTTCCTCCTGCCCCCCATTTCATAGGAACAAAAAATAGCCACATGGGACCCTTAAAACGCTGCAGAGTAGACCCAGGAAATACTGGGCCCCAGGTCTATCCTACCAGCGTGAAGGGCTTCCTGTGCCTCCAGGGGAGGGATTTGCTATGGCAACAGTAAACAAATCCCTCCTATTAAGTGTGTTTAGACCCAAGTTAAAAACCTCAGGTTGGCTCCTTTCACACCACCACCTTACCGGGGAAAATCCTTCTCTTTTCCTGTGTCATTAGACCAGGTACCTTTACATCACCACCAAACCTTGTGGGTTGTTTGTGTGCCATTTTTCCACCCTGTATAGGACATTGGAGAGTAGCATTAAATTCCATAAACCTTACTAGTCTCAGTTGCAGTTTTAATAAAAAGAGGACAAAAATTAAAATAAGAACTAAAAATCTTTTATTGAACGTGGACACTTGGGACATGAGAATGAGTAACACCATTTGTTGGGGCTCTGATACCTTTGGTTTGAAAGTCAGTACCTATAGGAGACTTGGATCACAAATACATTAACTATGGACTGACTTAAGTATATGTTGTGTATGTATGTATGTATGTATGTATGTATGTATGTATGTATGTATGTATGTATGTACACACACACACACACACACACACACACATATATATATATATATATACACATACACATATACATACACACACACTCTGGGGATTGAACTACACATTTTAATATAGTGTTTCACACATCAGACCTGAGGTTTTCACATTTAAGTTTTATTTGCCTAATTAAATGACTTATACACTCATTAAAAAATCATAATATAATTTAATGTTACACCTTATAAAGACGGTAAACACACAATCAGAGTAAACAATATCCCTTTATTAGGTCCGACATAATATTAAACACACATTTGGACTCAATAAAAGAACAGATTGTTGCATTGTCTTCAAATAAAGGTAATATTTTAAGAACTTTGTATTTCTAGATGGCTGTGTACAATCAAGTAGCATCGATCATAAAACATTTGGATGGACAGATAACCTGTAGGAAAGAAAAAAACATGTATTTGTTTGAACATTATAAGAATCTACAATAACTGTGGACTAATATATGACTATTGAAGCTGTGCTATTTGACTATAACACTTAAGTTGAAAAATATCATGTTTTAGGGCTAGATTTACCAAGCTGCTGGAAAGGAAAATTGAAATTGTTGCCCATAGCAACAAAAAAAAGATTCTAGCTCTCACTTTTCTATTACATACTAGAGAATGTCAGCTAGAATCTGTTGCTATGTACATCTCCATCCTTTTCCTTTCACGCAGCCCAGGGGTTAAAACTGCAAATCAATTAAGTTCATATTCTAAATGGTGGATATGTTAAGTAGGAGGATGAAGCACAAGATGCAGCATTTTCATTCCAATTTCTTTGATTGGTTTGAAATTCCAGTTTTAGGACACTAGGGGCCAGATTTACTAAGCTGCTTGTTTGGAAAAGTGGAGATATTGCCCATAGCAACCAATAATATTCTAACCTTCTCTAGTAGGTAAAAAGAAAGTGAGAGCTAGAATCTGATCTCCACTTTTCCAAACCCACGGCTTAGTATATCTGGCCCCAGCACTTCTCTCATTGCCAGAGTATCAGGGTCCCTAAGTTTACGCCGTGTGGGTTTGCTCCAGTGTTTGTTCCTGTTTAATAATCGTGCTCCAGTGTTCCCTGTGTGTTATCTTTCAGCTTCAATCAACCATGCCTCATATTCAGCTCCTGGCTCCCTATCTCACTGTACATAATATGTAATAGAAAAGTGAGCGCTAGAATCTGATTGGTTGCTAGGCTACATCTCCATCCTTTTCCAAACCCACAGCTTAGTAAATCTGGCCCCTAGTGTCCTAAAGCTGGAATTTCAAACCAAATCAAAGAAATTGGAATGAAAATGCTGCATCTTGTGCTTCATCCTCCTACTTACAATATCCACCATTTAGAATTTGAGCTTAATTGATTTGCTGTTTTAACCCCTGAGTCTATATCAGGCCAGAATAGGTAACTTCTTAAAACGCCAAAAGCCTTCCTTTAGTAACCCTTTAATACTCAGCAAGTATCCGTCTATTATGTTAATATGGCTATCCAGAACAACAGACACTCAGACACCCTGCTACAGAGTCATGCAACATTTATTCACCTGTAATGCTCATATTTTATCCAAGCCAAGTTCTTCAGGGGTGGAGATACCGAGCTCATCTAAAGTCGGTCTGAGCTCTTGAATAACATAGGGATAAATTTCCTTATATGGTCCAGCCTTGTCCTAAAAAATAAAGTTTAAAAAATAAGAAATCCATACCCCAAAACTGAAGATTAAAGGCACTGATGTCACAACCAGTAAACCCATAGTGCAATGCATGTACATCGAGCCTCAGGGGAGCTCTGGGTAACCTTACACCCTGCTGCACTAAAACAGAATGATCAAGTTTCTACCTTATTGCAGTATTTATTATTTATTCCAGAAACACATGGTCAATTTATCTATAATCCCTATAGGTTATGTCAGAAACGGTTGGGTTAAAGGTAAAGCTTGATGAACAAAACTCTTGTTCTCTCTTAAAGTACAATTATGTTGGTAACTTTTTTTAATCCAACCAATATAAAGTATTCATTAACCTACAGTCTACAAGAATACTGCATCCCAGAATATTTAAAACAATTTGTCAACTCTGCACAGGACGCACATCTCCTCCACAAGCACGAGTTCCATCCACTCCCAGGAACAGGATTTTTTACTTTCTAAGAGTTCCATGACAACTCACCTCTGCAGGAAAATATACAGAATTTCTTAATCACCCTCCTTCTACAGTTATAACCCTCTCACATCTCCACCCCAGCAATATCCCAGGTATTACAACACAGGACATTACTGTGGCAGCAAATCATCCCAGGGTCACAAACCAGACTACCGGGTGCGCGACTGCCAGCTGGGAGATTTGTTCACTATCGCCATTGCAACAGTAATCTAATTCTCCAATCAGGTTTCTTTGTGCATGACCCAGGTTGAAAAACCCAGGTCTCACCTTTCACACTGACCCCTTACCCAGGTCAGACCCAGGAATAACCCTTTTCTCCCAGGTCATTAGAGTCTCTGGTTAGAGGTACGCAAGACCTTTCACAACACACCTCTAACCAGGTCATTGGAGTCTCGACCTGGGTTCAACAGCAAAAACCTTGGCATCTCTTCTATGGTTCAATGAAAACGTACATGTGTTCTTATTAACCCCTCAGTCCATTGATGTACTGAGGGTATACACAACACATGACAAGTATTCTACTTCTCTAAGGTCAATAACTCACATTCATCTCTTTACATGATTTTGACTGATAATGGACACTTCAATTTTCACCACTATTAAAAATGTATTTACACAAAATTTCCTGGCTATTAAAGACTGGAATTGGCATTTTACATGCAACCCATCTGTAAATCTCCACATATAAAACAGGTAAACTCCTTGACCACAATCTTAGAGCCTATTAGGACTGTTTGGTTATAAAACTTAGCCCCAACGGGTGATTAGATAATAAATTTAGTCAACGTACTTCTTATTATTCTCAATTATATCATTTAGAGAGTGACAAACTTTTTTTATCAACCATATCAGCTCCTCCTTATGGGTGACATTTCAAAATCCGAGTGTTATGAGGAGGCTTAGAACAAGCTGAACTCTTTGGCTACACAGGGCTGGATTTTTTTTTTATTCAGTATACTTTTTATTGTTTTTTAAGACATAGAACATACATCTTACAAAGCAAACAAATCCTCAACCCCACCCAGGCACTGCTATTTAATTAGACAAAGAAAACCCACAGATCTGGGTACACAGTGCTAGATTTACTACATTTCTCAAGAGATAACATGGAGCTTTTGCCCATAGCAACCAATAAGATTCTAGCAGACATTCTCTAATATGCAAGTAATATGAAAGGGAGAGCTAGGTTGGTTGCTATGGGCAACATCTCCAATTTTCCTTTTTGAGAAGTTTAGTAAATTAAGCCCAAAGATTGTTGGTGATGTCATTAAGTGTGTCACTAAAGACAAACCAAAGGACCCTGACTGTGTCACTAATAACTTTTTTATAGGTCATGGAGGAGGTTGCTACAATAATTAATGTATTGCATTGGCTATATATTGTATTTATTAATATTTGCTAACCCCTCAGCCAGTAGATTCAGTTATACCAATTTGCACACAATCAGAAGATGGGGCTTAGCAAGCTCACCTTTACTGCTTCCAAAATACGGACTGTACTAGCAAAGTCATCTAACCGTCTGCAAGCACGCAAGGCAGCATCCAGGATTTTTGGTTCAGGAACTAAATCGTAACCGATGAGCGTGTTCACACCTGGTATAAGAAACAAGAATAACATTTAAGTAAAGCTAACAATTAACGATAGAAAAGCAGATCTCTGCTATATACCAAATGGTACCCAACTAATAACATGCAACAAAAATCATAGGTGTGGTTGGGAGTGTATAATATTAGTAAGGTCAATAAAGATACTGCCAGGATACACACAAGGCTCAATATTGAGAAGATGATTCCCATATAAAAAACACATGAAAGCAGCTCTCGCTTTACACTCCAAGTTGGGTTCTCAAATACCATCAACAGTCCATGTATTCCCAGGTCTGCTCATAAGCACAAGTGATAACAAGTACCACCTATGGATGTCTTCATATGTCAGTCAGTAATGAACACACTCATGCTCCAACAAAGAGACCTTGAAAACATGAAATGGTAGTGGTACTTGAGTACACCTGCTCTGGTTTGTTTGTTTTTTCATTCACTGTTACAATTCTTTAGGATGTAGTAAAAAAAATTTCTTTTAAAAAGTATTTATATCTAACGAGAAGAATATTTTGAATATAATAATAATAAAATTAGCATGATATTCAAAATGCAATATTTAAGCAGAGAACCCTTGTTAGAAGATAAATACAGTGGACATCTGCTTGAAAATTCTATATTTGTTTCACACACACACACGTTTGTTTCACACACACATGTATTATTTACATCAACACCTGATAGGTGAGTAACAAACGTTGAACATTTCTATATCATACATTAGTAAATCAGTAGTAATGGGGGTTTTGAATACAATTTATTTTTAGAGGAAATTAAAAACAGCTCTGTTGTCAGAAGAACAACACTGATGTAAGTGGGGTATCAGACAGGGTGTATGATCAAAGTCTTTTAAAGCAGATGTTAGAAACAGTTAATGAAAACCTGCCTTAAAGTCTCTTTAAATGTAAAATACCCCCATTTACCTTTTCTCAGCTCCCAGGCATCAATGTCTGGCTTGTTGAAATAAGTCACCCAGCGAGCATCAAACTCTTCGTCCGATTCATGTTTGGCTTGAGAATAGCAACGAGCCGCTAGTGCAACTGTGAGAGAGGTAAAGAGTAATTAAACGTAGCGTCAAGAGAACATACACTTTCAACGCTACAGAGTAATAGAGTATCATCCATAACGACAAAACCCCATCAGGAGGGGGATCTTTGTCAGTGATGACAAAATGACACAGCTCTAGCCCTGGGCCTTCTCAGACACCAGATCTAACTGCTAATCATCATATGAGATATTCCCGAAATTACAGTGAGCATAGCTGGTGTGGTGGTCCAAAGCTATTAAGTGACATTATACCAGCAGTTATATTTTTGATAACTATTTAGCAGCAAGAAAAAGCATGGCCTACAAATCACAAAGCAACCCCAGAAAGACTTGCCCAAGCCTCTTCAGATACTACTAGAGTGTCCACACAATCCTACATCATACCAAGGTAGCAGATACAACATCAAATCCATCATACACACTTGTGCAATATTACAGCAGACCTCCGACCTGCTGAAAGGATCGTGTCATCACACTCGCACTTTCAATCTTTGCCGGTCCACCTGTCATTCACACACAAAGGCAGCTCTGCATGACATCAGAACCGGAGAAGAAATGTATAATGCAGTCATAAGAGCGTGCACCACCTATAAATTGGTCAGGTGAACTGATTTAAGAAGGTTTAAAGGTGACACAGCTAGGCGGCTGGGACAGAACATTGTAAGCCAACAGGTCAGCTGGAGGTCGAAATGGACACCGACAGGATAAGTGTATACTCTGTTTAAAGGATGGAAACTTGTATAGACTAGAGCAGAGATAAGAGGTTTCCAAAAAGGTCAAGGGTTTTAACTGGTTAATTGAGGAAAGCATTCAAAGGATGAGAAACTGAGCAGCATGTTTAGAAACGTGAAGAAGCACTATTAACATTAATAAAGCGATGCCTGGTATCTACATCCCCACACAATTTATTAAAATGGTAACGGATAAGGGTAATAGACAGTAGTTAGTAGTAAAGGATAAATACACTGGAACAATTTTAATATTTGAGATGTTACCGCTTATCCCAAACCTTAAAACTAAATGAAATGAAGTCCAAGGTCATGATGGGCCAAAAATAAATAAAACGTCAATGTTAAATGTTTATCTCTCACATAAATTCAAGGGAGGGCTAGATGAGCATTCATGCAAATTTATAACGTGGGTTCTATTATTTTCAAACAAATATAAAGACGTTTGAATTTACTGTCCTGTAGAAGACATGTCATAGTGGTTATAGACCCAAACACAGGACTCTACAAATACTGGATTAGTGAACAACTAACAGTTTCCCAACAGGGCAACTGGTTAGTCTCGGCGCAACTGCTTTCTCCCTTGCTTGCTCGCGGAATAGAACACATATTTGTCATACAACCAGATGTCTAAATGTTTGTGCAGGCACCTAATGTCCTACTAAAATGAGTTGAGCCCTGCAGTTACATGCTTCACAACTGTATGCTCAGTAGTTAAGAACTGCCATTTAGACATCTGCAGCTGTGCTATTTGCCTCCATTACTTTTTAAAATTAGACAGCAATTCTGTGTATATAGAAAGAACAAATTATGCTATACCCTTCCTGTAAGTAGTATTTTGTAATCAGCCATTTTTGTGTGTTAATCTCCATGTTTAAATAGGGTATGTAGTTCTGTAATGTTTAGCCAGAATGTTAAGGTATAACACACCTAAGATTAAATCATTTTTTTTCTTGTAGCATAGGTAAGAAATAAGGATCACTTATTACTTACAATTATTTAGGTTACTATGTCACTAAGGAAAACACTGCTGTTACTTAACTACACATAAAATTAGTAAAATTCTACATGGAACCATATAGAAGAGAATGAATGATCAAGTGCATACACATAACACCATCTTCCGGAAGAGGAAAAGAGTATTGTAATTCCATATCTCCTACTGACCTTGCATCAGTGAATGCAATACCGCCCCATCAGCTACTTTCACAAACTCACGTCCCTTTTCCCCTCAGGTGTAAATTCAATAAATATGGGTTCAGAGACATTACATTTGTATTCTTTCCAAACTATGCAAAGCTGCTTCTATTGCAGGAAACTGCTATACCGATTTCTTCATATTTAAAACATTAAGTTGTGGCCATAAGGTAATAAGCTGACAAATGCAAGTTACCAGGCAACAGTAACAGAACTGCATGAAATGAACTGCAATTAATGAGTGCACTTAAAAGAACAGTGCACAGCTTAAATACTACCAAAAACAAATAAGCAAAACATACATCACAATATCAGAAACATACACTGATATAAAGGACATAACCATATATGGAAACAGTATGGCTGGCTTAAACAGAAGAGTAGCTACAAAAACACACATCATTCTGCATATTAAACACCTTCATTGCTGTATGGATCAAGATAACACCAAGGATGTGCAAAATAAAAAAAGATCACAATTATAACTGCTGTGGGAGAGGTTTATGCAGATACTTTAAAACAAGACTGATATTGTATTGCACTATTAAAATTGCCATTTCTATGCAGTCAGGGGTAGTGTAGGGCTCACAAGACAATCGTAGACGGAAACATGATTATAATGATCGTTAATGCAAGAATAAGTTATATTAATAGACAGAGATCTCTGAAGAGTAATTGATGTAACAGGAATGAGACCATGTCATGAAGCAGTAAGTCAAGGCAGACCCGGGCTACTCTATGCCCGGCTCTGATCAGGACTGCAGTCATTCGTGCCGGTCAGCACAAGGGCACGATCCCGGATAGCCGGCTAGGCTCTGCCCTGCATAAAAGGGAACTGTCACAGAACACCGGATATGCCCATTTCCTCCACTTCTCTACATTGTGGATTTTTATTAGAGGACACAAGACCCGGGGCTTCAGCTGACCCCAGCCTGTACACCCCACATGTCAAGGACACAATGGCCGGGAAGAGCTGGGCGACTCACCTTGGGAGCCGGCTGCTTGGGGCTGTGGGCGACAGCGAGGAAGGCTGCGGATTCCTGAGGACACACAGCGCCGGAGAGCGGCTCCCAACATGGCGGTAGCTGAGCGGTGTATGTGAGTGAGGAGACGAGAGATCACTCAGAGGACTTGGACCGGAAGGAAGGGACACGCACACCGTACACGCTCTCGCTTAACCAGGCGCCGGCGCACAACACACGGACACACAAGGGTAAAAGGAGGCGGGGCTTTGTACCATAGAGTTATTCATTCCCAGACTTGGCTGCCTGAAAGATCACCATCTCCTGGTCACTTAGTAAAGTGCACAAGCATATTTTATTGCTTTATTTATCATACAGCTCGATCACGTCACGTTGTACCTTGGAAGTAAAGGTAATATAACAGGACGTGTTTATTTCTTTTTCACAAATTTTTTTTTCTGTTGATGGGGTAGATGGTACAAAAGGAAATGTGCCATAATATAAAACTCACAAATCTCATTAATGTGTAACAGTCAATAAGTTGGGATATGAGCAGCACACACCTTGACATTACAATAACGAACCCTTTAATAAAAACTGAAGCCCTGTACAGCATGACTAATAGTGCTTGTTTTTCATTGCAGCACCATGGTCACCATAATGATAGGCCTGGCTCATTGTAAACTCCTGTATTATAGCCAAAGGGTTTCCAAGCTACTGACGGAAACATGGAAATCAAAATAAGGAAATATAATTAGATTTACCCATAATGGTACTGACAGGTATTCTTCAGAATTCCCCATGCATCCTGTGTATTCTCCAGACTTCCCCATACTCCCCTGTATTCTCCAGACTTCCCCATACGCCCCTGTGTATTCTCCAGACTTCACCATACGCACCATTTATTCTCCAGACTTCTCCATACTCCCCTGTATTCTCCAAACTTCCCCATACTCCCCTGTATTCTCTAGACTTCCCCATACACCCCTGTATTCTCCAGACTTCCCCATACTCTCCTGTGTATTTTTCAGACTTCCCCATACTCCCCTGTGTATTCTCCAGACTTCCCCATACTCCCCTGTTTATGCTCTAGACTTCCCCATACTCCCCTGTGTATTCTCCAGACTTCCCCATACTCCCCTGTATTCTCCAGACTTCCCCATACTCCCTGTGTATGCTCCAGACTTCCCCATACTCCCCTGTATTCTCCAGACTTCCCCATACTCCCCCATGTATTCTCCAGACTTCCCCATACTCCCCTGTATTCTCCAGACTTCCACATACTCCCCTGTGTATTCTCCAGATTTCCCCATACTCCTCTGTGTATTCTCCAGACTTCTCCATACTCCCCTGTGTATTCTCCAGACTTCTCCATACTCCCCTGTGTATTCTCCAGACTTCCCCATACCCCCTGTGTATTGTTCAGACTTCCCCATATTCCCCTGTATTCTCCAGACTTCCCCATAATGTTAGCCTCCATATCTGCCCCTTAATGCCAGCCTCTGCCAGCCCATTTATTTCTTTTCTCACTTACCTTTGATCTGCTTTCCTCCGCTGCGCTCCTGTCCGGCTCTCCCTCTCCCCGGCATCTGCTGTGCAGTCACGTGATCGCTGGTAACACGGGAGCCCTGTAGGACCAAATCTCTTTACTTGAATGGCAGTGACCGTATAACTTAGGGTCACTGCCATTAAGTAACAGGTTTGGTCCTACAGGGCTCCTGTAGGAGCCCTGTATTACCTGTACTGCGCTCTGTGAAAAGCAGCTGCTGCGTTATATGGCAGTGACTTTTAAAAAAATAAAAATGTCCCCAGAGTCTAATCTCTCGGGACAGTTGGGAGGCATCGCTCAGCTGAGCTTGCCTCTGGGAGAAAAGGGTGCTTTCCCGGGAGTCCGGGAGATCTCCCATGATTCCGGGAGTCTCCCATATATTCCAGGAGAGTCGGCAACCATGCACGCAGGGCAGAAGTAAACTGACTCAGGCCCCATCATAGTAGGGACAGTACACACTAATGATTTAGACAGACATCAGGACAATGTTGATTGGTAAAATCAAATCAAACTATTCAATGCCCTTTCAAACGATTATACTGGATCATTGCAGTGTACATACTGATAAGATATTCCTACAAACAGTTGTTTTTCATGTGTAAATATGCAATTTATGCCCAATTTTCCCCTTTCTCTTACCAAGTATTTTTTTTTTAAAGGTGCTGCTGTGCTTCATAGGAACACAATAATCTGTTTGGACTTGTGCCATTGACAATCAAGATTTGCAACAAAGTAAGGCAGTGTTGGATACATTCTAGCCTTTCTGATGGAGCATTTACTGCTACACTCTGAAAAGTTTGCCCTTTGTGAGACACATAGTATACTACAGAAAGGCCCTAAGCTGGCCACACACTAGAACGATGAAATCTCTCAGCAGGAGGTGGCTGTTAAACAGGACAATTTTTACCTGGGGAAAGGTCACGATATTGGCACCACACACTGCTCTTTCTGGGGGCAATAATCTGAAGAAGAGGGAGGTTACTAATGAGATTGACAGAAGGCCCATATATATAGCTCAGCAGGCATGCAGCCAGTAGCAGAGACAGGGCAGCGAGTCTCCTCTGCTGCTCTTGCCTCAGTTCTTCTGCGCTCCCTGAGATGTCACTCCACCCCAGACACAGTGCTATAGTCCGTCAGTGTGTGAGGTTCTGCAGTGCTGTGATCTCTCTCTCTGTGTTCCTTGACTGTCCAGATAGCCCATGAACAGACCAAAAAGGGAGATAAGACGCAGTGTATTTAACTACACGCACTTCAGAAAATCATAGCTAGGGTCTGAAAAACAGTCAGGAATTCTGAATGGTGAGATCATCAAATCCTAGCATTTTTTGGCTGTTTTATGGGGCGTTTAAAAAAAAAAAGAAATCTTGCTCACACACTCCAATGATTTTTGTTCCATTGCACGATAATTGTATGATTGTACCAATCAAATGTGTGGTCAGCTTTACTCTCCATATTATGGACTGGATAGGCCAATGCAGGTAATATGAATATTGTGCTGAGGTTGTTATGCATGTTCCAGGCATTTCAGAATCAAATTGCACATTAAGCCTCCTTTTGGATCCCCCACAAGCTATGGAAGAGGTATGACACACATATATAATGTTTTTGAGGTGCCAACTCCACAATTTGTTCTTCTTGAATGTACAGCTAGTAAAATCCCACCATGGATTTTCTTTGGTGGTATCTTTTCCTCTTGTCCTGAGTCAGATCTTCCAACAGTGATTAACAGGGAACTCACAAATGATCAATCTTAGACCCCTTCGAATAAAAACCTTGTCTGTCCTTCTTTCATTATTTCTGATCTCAGATGCCTCCGCCCACAGGAAAAAACCAAGGGGTATGTTTAGTAAAGGGCGTGTTTGCTGTCATTTTGATGGTGCTGCACAGCACAGTGTTTTGACAGCAGTGTTTTGTCACAAAGCGCAGGATTTACTAATGTGCGGTTTACTCTGTCATTTAGAAATCACTGTCAATGCATAGCTCTTTAAATAGTGACCGTTATTTAAACTATCAAAAACACCCATCTATAGTTGCAGTACAAGCATGACAGGCTTCCCTTAAACGTTTGAGCATTCTGGTGCTTGTAGTACTCCATGCTGGCATGTGGGGAACTACAATCACCAGCATGTCCTGTCATCTGCCGTGCTATGGTTTGCACTTTGTGCCGAAAGCAATTGTATTGTCCCCCAATAAAGAAATAGTAATTATCCATTATGCTAACATAGCTCAGTTCAGTTATGCTCACGCAAGCCCCTGAGCCATGGGTCCTATGCCTAGAACCACCTCTGGTTCATAGTAATAATATAATCAAGGAAAGCAACACCTGTATGTTTTACATAGAACATCTTAAATACAGGAGTGTAATACATCATATGGGGAAGGTATAATATTTCAGGAGAAGTGGAATATGTAATTTGGGGAGTAGGATGTATCTGAATTGGGGAGGTATAATAAATAATATGAGAAGAGGAAAATGTAATCTTGAACCTAAAATTAACCTAAACTGAGCCTTACATATAAATGTTATGCTAATTGTTATATTTCTTTAAAGTTAATTATTTTGGAGTAAATAATTTTTGCAAAGTGGTACTTCACCCGGTTCCTTAGCGGGTAAGTGGTACTCAGCAAAAAAAGGTTGAGAACCCCTGCTGTAATGGGTTTAGGCTTACTCGCGCTGTTAAATTGTCCTTTTCTGGATGTGGTGCTGCTGTACTGCTTTGTTAGAGCAGTATTTTAGGGAAGCTCGTTAGAGGTTACTCCTTACCTCTGATATAATAGTACAAATAGAAATTTTGCGCTACATGTTGGACAAAGATGGTGAGTACCAAGAAACAATATACTGTAAGGACAACACCAATGTCAAACAGGGATCAGGGAAACAGATCCAGGATGTGACAAGTGGACAAAAACTGGACACAACAAGACAACTGAAAACAAAGCCATTAAAACAAACTGACACACTGAAGGAGCAGGTAAGGAAGCAGATACACAGGACCAGGTGTAGGTTTAGGTTCACAGGTATAAGGTATAATAATGAAAGAGAGGTAAAAGGAAGACACAAGAAACGAAATACAGGATAAAGATTTCAGGAATAGGTACAGGACTCAGTATACTGGTAACAGAGGGCTGGATCCAGAACTCTGCTGGATTGCCACACGGGACCTCCAACACCAGGACCATAACTTAACATTTACTCAGTGGCCCCATGGAAAATGGATCATATGTAAAGGCTTAACCAAGCCTTTACTGTATAATTACCATACTTGCCACCATGTGTTCATGCTGGTCAAATGCTGCCCCACCTCACTGTTAGAAAGGCTGCCAGCACAGATGCCTGAATCTTGAGTAACCAGATCCATGCTTTAGTCTACTGGCTGCACATGTGAACCCGCATTTTGCTTTCATTGTCCACTGCACAGAATGCTGAGTCTGGATCTGGTCCAGGATTTGGACACAGAAAAACAAGGATTTAGGAGCAAGGCCCGTATTCACACCTAAGAAGCAGACACTTCTTACGTATGGATCTTTATGCATGCGTAGTAGGTCATTTACACAATCTACGTACCAGTTAGGTCTTTAAAGACCGCACAGAGTAGTTTAAGTAGAAAGAGGCGCCTTGGGATGTGCCTTAGGTAGAAGTGGGAGAGCGGAAGGATTTAGGATTTAGTTTAGGCGGGGAGAGGCAATGTCCGTGTGGACATTGCGCGGATAGATAACGTAGCCCTATGGCACTCGTAAATGCCATAAGATACCTTAAAACTGGGGGAGGGAGAGGGGCAGGACGGGTGAGTTAGACTCAGGATACAAGTTCACAGGAAACTCAGGTTCAAGAGAACAGGCAGGAATCAATACAAGCACAGATTCCAGGATACCAGACAGTTACAGGTTCCAGGATAAGGTACAGGATGCACAGGAATAAAGCAAATTGATCAGAACAAAAAGAGACAAGGAACAGGTAAGTGTAAAGCCTCAACAAAAGGTTACTGTAAGTTGTAAAATGTACCATATGTACTGTGCAATCTATACAGCAGTGCTGGAGATACTGGAACATTTTAGAATCCATAAAAAATTATTGATTGCAATTCTAAATTGCTACATGCATCCTAACAACTGTGTGTTTATGCAAAGTATAGTAATGTATTGGCAACCATAATGTCTCAGTAATCTCTTTTGCACGTTTATGCACAAAAGCTGAGGAGAAATGCTGAACATGAAAATATTGTTGCTACTTATTTTCATTATTTTAAACAAAAGTACTGCTAATATCCCTGAACACTGTCAATCAATAAGGGAAACAATTTATTTGATCCTCAATTCATCCTATCCATATATTTGAAACTGTGTAGGAATTCCAATATAATCTGCATTATGCAGCTTCTGCTATTTTTATTCCTCAAACACAGTGAGGCATTGTATGCTTACAATGTCCTTCGGGGCTTGGCACACAATAAAGCGCAGGGGCTGATCAGGAGTCGGATTAAAATCTCTATCCCTCTATCTCTCTGTTGCAGCTGGGAAGCATTCTCCAATAAGCAATTGTCTCCTGGTCTAATAACCGGACCCAGCTCATCTTGTTCTTGTAATCTCTTATCTTTGTTCCTGAGAAATGCACAGTCCATAGTTTAGGGACGGGAGAGGAAAACAATAAAAAAAGGTTTTGCAGTAAAGCTCAAATGAGGTGAGTAATGTGCAAGAAAGGGAAGCAGTGAATATAGTGAGTTACTTATAGTATTTAATATATGTGTTTGCTCTTACCTTAAATATGATCCCAGTAATTGTTCAAATATTTGCCTTTTTAATCACATTCAATTGTTATGGTAATAAAAATGATTCAATTCTGAAACTGTGGCATTTACAAGATATGTACAATGATCTCTTTAACAAATAAGCTCTGTTCACAGTAGCTACTGAGCGCTTGAAACCTCTATGTTAAAGCTTATTTTTACTTTGTGGTATTGCTTGCTGCGAGATGGAATTGACTAACCCTCTTATTGACAACAAGTGTTTAAATAAAAAATGTATATAGCAAAACATACAGTTATGCCCGCTCTGAAAATGTTTGCTCAGTATTTGTATATGTAACAAGAAAATGTCAAATATGTTTATTAACATAAGAAATATATTTAATAACATATAATATATATTTAATATTCAAGACCTATTTATAGAATCATATCACCTACAGAATACAGGCTGGATCCAGACTTAAGGAGCTTGACATTAAGGGCCGTATTCACAGATGCGTGTGTATAAAGTACGCAAATATATGCACCTGCATTGCAAGGCAACACCCCTGACACTCCCCTCCACGTTTTCAGTGTTTCTGCCTCCAAAGGGCACCCTAAGTCTACGTGTGTAGTTAACGCGTATATGTTACTTACGTATGTGCGTATTTATCTAACTGTGCCCTCAAATGCCCATTTAAATGACCCCCCACCAACCATCACTACTTCTTAAGTCTGAATCATTCCCTACAAGTTTGAAGACAGCTAAAGGTGAGTTCACACTTAAGTGTTGGGCCAATCATATGATTCCAGACCATTTTGAACAATATTGCAAGAGTGTGTACAATTTTGATTTGTAAAAAATAAGATCACATTGGAGGATTTGGTTTTATGAAACTTATTTTGTGTCCTAAAAATCACAATCACCATTGGTGCAATGTCAGATAAATGTCCCAAACATGCCAAGGCACCTACATTGATAACATTGATCTAACAACACCTCTATTAGGCTGAAGGTTTTGAATTTGCAATATGCATATATAATCATATTTTCTCAAATAATGCACCTAATGCGCTGCATTTCCCTTAAGGCACACTAGAAACATAGAAAAAGACAGCAAATAAAGAACCCTTAGCCCAGCCAGCCTGCCCAGTTTTTTTTTAACTATACTGAGCCTAGTCCCTATTTGACCCTAAATTTAGTTTAAGATTTTAAACCCTATGTCCTATAGAGTGTAAGCTTGTGCGCAGGGCCCACTTACCCACCCAGTCTGTTGGTTATTATCCAGTCTCGTTTATACTTATTGTTAAAATTGTAAAGCGCAACATAATCTGTTGACGCTATATAAAAACCTGTTACTAAATAAATAAATATCCTTATATTCCAAGCATGTATAAATCGTTCGACTGTTTTAGATGGGAGGCTATTCCGCTTATCAACTACCATTGCAGTGAAGTAAAATTTCCACACATTTCCTCTAAAACAAGCACTTTCCATTTTACACACATGCCCTCCTATTCTTCTATATCTCTTTATTTGAAAAATCCTCCTGTGTCTAATTTAACACCATGATATAGTTGAAAGCTGCTCATATGCCCCTTTCCCTTCTCTGCTTCAAGCTACACATGTTTAGTTCCCCTAGTCTTTCTTTGTATGTTTCATGATGAATGTCATGCACTATTTTAGTTGCTCTTCTTTGCACAGTCTCTAATGTATTATCTCTTCTCCCGGATATTGAGCCAAAAGTGCTCATTTTCATTGAGACCAAGATTTGATGACAGATGGCTAAGACAACAAGACCATTAATAAAGACAGAGAGGGGCATGAGAACATTTTTAGGATGTAGGGCAAGTTATCAAATAATATTGTTGCCTCCCTATTTGCTATCTCTCTCGGGTAGACCTGCACACTGTAAGTCTAAATGACAGTGTACTTTAAGTATCGCTGGAAGACAGATCACAATTGAGTCTATATGACTGAAATGCCATCATACAGATGGCATTTTAGATGGATATGGATTTAAGTTTATATAAACATGATTCATCTTAGTGCAGCCACAACAAAATGGTTATATGCTACCAAACTGGTTGTGCTGCAACACAAAGCTAAATAAAGTTGAATTATGCCTCATATATCATATTCAATCATAAACAGTCAGATATCATGTATAAATGTGAATGATCTTCCTTAATGCAACTTGTAATTTATCTTAATAAACAACTAGAGAAATATTATGACAGAAATATGTGTTGCCAGGGAATTAGTATTATATATTGTAGCAACTGAGCTTAAGCTTTGATTTTCAGCTATTTTCCTTGTATTAGGTGAAAGGTTGAATGTTTCGGGTGTGCTATTAGTAGCATACTAAGGCAAGGGTGCTTTTTATTTATTTTTTATTTTTTTTGTCCATCCCCCATGTGTCTCTCAGTAAGTATCTCACTGGTTACTTGTTGGCTTTGGTAAATTCCCTGAAACGTTTTCTCTCTGTTAGCTGCATTCATCAAAAGTGCTGTGATTTGTGAGCTTATTTGCCAGCAAAAAAACCCAAATGATCGGGTTAACTGTACATGTTGTTGGTAGCCAGAGGGCAAGTTTAGTAGAGGAAATCTGTCACACAGAACCCAGATGACATCGTCATCAATAAGGCTGACAGCAGCTTTGTCACAGGGCTAGAAGTCGCAGCTACAATAATGAAGAGCTACAGGCCACAGGCTCTTAGTGAACTCAAGCGTCTAATTCTTTACACTGTTGTAATGATCGAAGACTGAAAAGTAGTTTTCAATAAAAACCCTTTTTGGCAACTGAGAAAGGTCATTCGCAGATAAGATTGTGACTAGTTAATAAAAGTCACTTTGTTTATCCCTTTTACTATTTATTTCAATTTTCAGCATTTATTTAATCTTCTGTTGTGTTTTATTAAGACAGTTCCATATCAGATCCTTGGTCAATCAAGATTATTGAATATAAAATATATAGCTAGAACTATTGACCAATATTTGCTTATTTGAATAGCATTCTGTATATTTGCAATGGCCTATGATGTGCAACTTGCATGTTTGTTTATAGCTCTGGGGTCTCAGTGAATAGCACCAATAAGAAGTGGTGCACCTGCTCCTGCTGCTTATATCCTTAGCAAATGAGAGTTGGTGGTGGCACCCACTGCACCACTGTGAGAGTGTCTCTATTGGCTGTGTCATCATAGCCAAGCTTCATGTGCTCTCTCAATCACAGTAAAAGAGGTAAAGCAGCTGCTAACTTCACGGGTATAAACCTGCAGGCTGCTTCTTTTCTATGTCAGCAGTTGTCACTCTCTGTGGCGTGCCACAGGGGCATTAAAATTGCATTGATGGCCTAGGCAACTTTCTCCAAATGTTAGTAATGGTGTTAACAGATGGATGCTGATTGGTAAGCCAATAGCACACCCACTGAACAAAATAACTAGTTTGGTCAGCTATGTTTTTGTTATTTTTGGACATGGACGTATGGACATAGTCTATGATTGTTAAGTTAATTTGATTCAGATTTACTTTCCTGGAATACAAAATAATAAAAAAACATAACAACATTTTGTTTACTTTTTATAGAGACGCTAAATGTATGCTACACCATTAAAATAATTATTCTAGACAGAAGGCTTTGTCTTGGGACATAGTTAGACTGAACCTTTCAATGTACAAAGTAGGTGTCATTGGCATCTTATATTGTGGGGCACTAAGAAAGTGAAATTTTCATTTGTAAAGTGAGGGTACTTTATTAAAAAGATGGAAAAAAGTGTAAAAAGCTTTATTAGCACAGGAGTAGATCCAGACCTATGTCCTGGTTACGTTTGTTAGCGTCTCGTATTTACGCTATCGTAAGTACTATGCACCCCCCCAGGCACTCCCTTCGAACAGACATACTTTCGCTGATTTACGTCTATCAAACCCTACCTTAATTTATCAAGCGTAACCGCACATTTACGTAGTGTTTTGACGGACGTAACTGCCTAACCCAGCCCATACTGTATGATTTAAATGCCTCCCTCTGCCTCCAAGGTGTTGATGGAACGTAAACACAGCTAGCGTATTATAGGAACGCCACTTCCTACGTAGTTATGAGTGTTACGGACGTCCTGAGTTATGTGTCGTAACATCTGCCGCGCACATGCGCAGTAAATACTAATGGGCGAATTTACGTCCGCGGCTAGCGTAAAGTCGCTATCCTACTAAGGTCTGGATCTGGCCCACAGTGCAGATGGCCTTTATACTATCATCTGATGAACTTCTTGAACCAACTCCTAGTTGTAGATGATACCACTTAAGTGCATGTTTGATATCTGATTTGTTGTTATAGTTTAGTTTAAAATGGTATATAATGCTAACTTAATCAATACTTCTTATACTACTGTAAAATCCAATTTTGTTTTTTTATATCATAACAACTAATCCACATTTATTTCTATATATCGTATATTACTTACAATTACAACAATAATTATCTTACAATTAATATTATATCTGTACATTTTAATGTTCTAAAATGTATAGCAAATAGGTAAAGTTGAATATATAGGAAGTCCCATTAAATGTATTTTTCCCTACTAAATACAGATGAAGAAATATTACATGATGATCAATTTTATATATACCTGCTAAACAGGAAGAGTGGCAATGTTATCCATAGCAACTAATCACATTCATGCTATCATTTTCTCATTTTCTATATTGTGTTTGGTAAATGTCAGCCATGATCTTATTGGTTGCAATAACTCCATTTCTCCCCTATGAAACATAATCCCCTTTTGTCTGTTCTTTGTTTAAATACCACTATTGTCTATAGATGTGATATAATATTCAAGTTACTATTTTTTGTCTATATACAGCAGCAATATACTTTCATACTATATAGATGAGTTCTAGTACAAAGAGACATGCTTTAAACACAAAATAATAACGGTTCTGCATCTGCAATCTGAGAATGTGTAGCTAAATTATTTACAGCTGATTTCAATAATTGATCTGTTCAAGAAAAGGAGAAACATTCAGGGTTATGGTAGTCTTAAATCTCTACAGACAGTAAAAGATAACTCTCCTATAAGTAGAAGTGCAGCATTATGTAAAATACTGGATAGCACCATATTTATGCTAGTAGCATGTTTCTAACTCATGGTTACTTGTCCTTGTAGGTGCTAATCATGCTTCACCCTTATCAATGCTCTCACATGCCTTTCTCTTCATGGAAACTGATACATCTAATATCTCAGACTTTGATTTTTCATCATCTCTTGCAGGAAAGGACTGAGGAGCTTGATAGCCATCTTCCTGTGGATCCAAGGGATATTTAGACAGGAGTATGCAGATAGAAGGATAATTTTTGTGAACAGTTAAACACGGGGCTGGGATTTTGAGGTCTGGTCCTTTCTGCTCCCATACTTCCTGCAGAGTTTTATATTGTACCTTGGTGATCTGGTGAAGGCCACCTATTTGCCTTTTCAGTATTTCTACACAAGTGATGGCTTTAGTAACAGCCCGACCATGTGCGCTAAACACAATCTGGACAGTTCCCTCTGCCCCCATATATGACAGCGCATAGCCAACCAAATTGCGGATTTTACTGCCTTCTTTCACTCTCATCTGTGCCACATGAGGATGAAGGTTCTTGAATGGCAGACATGTTCCATCATCTTTATCCAAAACTTGTATCCGGCGAAAGTTTTCCATTCTGGGCAAAGAGACAGGACATATTTATAAGTCATCTCTGCAGACAAAAGGCAGAGCTAAAGGATTCTATATTAAAATAAGAAGGTCACCTTTTGGTTGAATAGTTAATCTCATCTGATAGATGTACCACAAATTCTCCCAAAACAAACACATATTTTCTATTCTAAATGTAAGCAAAATGTATTCATGCAAACAACAAAAACATGTTCAACCATGCGGATAACACTCTAACAGCTTCCAATAAGGATGAATAAAGAAAAAAACATAGATAAGAATAACATACACTGCTCTAGAATATTGACCATTTGATCATTTCATTCTGTTCAGCCAAAAGAATTATTCTACTTTTTTCTGCAGCACTATATAGATCTGTAACCTTGTCAGTGTGTTTGATGTAACATATAATATGCTAATATGACAGACAAAAGTAAAGTAAGGATTTATGTCTAAGCATTGGAATTTCATGTAATGTGGTATGTATGTGCTGCCTTAGAGGTTTTAATGAGCTTGAAGTTCAGAAAGAAACATATTACAACATAAGATTTGTGCTCACCTTTTATAATGTCATACAGGAGCAAGATCTCTTCACACTGTCCTCTCCACTGAAATTTTGGTGGTGTCAGTAAACTGAAGAGACCTTTGACTTTCCAGAAAGTTGCCCCAGGGATGTCCAAGTATTCATGCACAGTACTGGTCATTACAGATTTAATTTTTGCATGTCCTGAATGGACTTCTCTGTAAAGCAGATCCTATTCACAAGGACCTTTTTATGACTAACAGGTCCGTGGTCACCCTTGTATCCTTCAGTGTTTTCGGTGAGGTGTCACTTGTCTGTCTGTGTTCCCCGCTCTGTGAACCACACTGCTGTGTCTGATGCACTTAGCTATAGACCCTCCTCCCTCCTTCTCCTATACTCTTCTGTACAATAGAGGTTGTGAAGGAAAGAAGCATCGGAGCTGTTACTTCACTTCAACCACTTTGAGAGAGGAATGGAAATGCCTAGAGATTATTATCTGTAATTATACCCCTAGCCTATAGACAGGCTTAGACGCTTTATAATCATCTTGTCTAAGTTGCATTTTCACTCTCCTGGCTTTTTCAGCAACGCTGCCTATTTTATATTCTTAAACCTGCCTGCTCTTAAATCCACTCTTCCATCTCACAGCTAAATAACTCAAATGCTTCTTTCAACAATCTTTATTCACATTTTTATATCTTCTTTCGACCTTTACATTAAATTATATATACAATATTTTTCTATATTTAGTGTTGTTTTCACTGTATAAACAGAGCAATTGAAATCCACACCATTCTTTAAATGCATGTAATACTGGCTGGTATACATAAGGTATTACAGCTGGGTACACACTACCCTTGATAAATTATTTGCCTGCACTAAGTATCATATTACTTTTCCAGCTGCTTAAAAATCTGCTATGCTCATACCCTGCACAGACCTTAGCTGAGTTTTAGTTCCCCACAATACATATATCTGGAGTAACCACCATTTGTGCAGAGGGCACAGAGGAGTTGGGGGTCAGTAGTAACCACCCCCCACAAAGAACTCACAAAGCAAATAAGCAATCAGAGTCTGGCAGCTTAGGACAGCGTTCATTTCTCCATGTATGAATGCTGAGTGCTGTTTTTGTATGCATTGCCAGCATCTGAGAGCATGGAGGGGTGATCGCTACCCAAAGTTGCAAGCCCCTAGGACCTCCCCTGACCCCTCATCTAGCCTTGGGCCCTGCCTCCTTGCTGTGGGGCCAGAATTGGTCTGCCCCTGCATATATGTATAGGATGTACAATGTATAAGTCTTTTGGGATATGATATAGTGGAAAAATTATTATAAGATTACAATGATGTTGTACAAAATATTGGCGCAAATTCCCATGTGGCTATAGAAATCAAATAGAAAATGCAACACAATTCTCTTATGAACTTCCCGCAAAGTTGAAATGCCTGTATATGTCACTGTTTAGTAAATATACATGTTGGATATACAGCAACCTCTCCTATCGCATGTTTGGCTGTCATTTATTGTCATGTATTATGTTTACTTTACATACTGCATGCACCTGTAAATGTATCTAAATGCAGATTTTATATGAATTATTAATAGTTTTTTACCGTCCATTAAACTCATTGGGCTGGATCCAGACTGAAGTAAGTGTTGAACTTAGTTACTCCTGGGCTAAACCATGTTGATTGCAGGGGAGTCATATTTCATCTGTTACAAACAGTATTAGAGTTGAGAGGTGGTGTTTCCTAT
The DNA here is from genome assembly GCA_011038615.1 of Limnodynastes dumerilii. NCBI lineage: Eukaryota > Metazoa > Chordata > Amphibia > Anura > Limnodynastidae > Limnodynastes > Limnodynastes dumerilii. Next base: position 34,516 of record WWET01004610.1, on the reverse strand, counting down.
CCAAAGTCTAAATAACAGTGTGATAGTAAAGCTGGTCAGTATCTGTGTGCAGTAAGCAATTCAAAGATATATCCCTGCATGCAAAGAATACAATTAACTTGACTCCCCCTGCAATTAACATGCTTTAGCCCAGGAGTAACTAAGTTAAAGCACTTACTTAAGTCTGGATCCAGCCCATTGTGAATATGTTGCCTAAATTATTTATATACTCAGAACATGTTAATTTGTTGATAAAGCAACTACACTATGGCATGTTCTTATAGACACTCAGGATCATCTCCCCCTCTTTCCCTCTGTTCCTGTCTTCTTCTTGCTTTTGCTCAAGGACACCCACTTTTTATTAAGCCTCCTTTTATCAACGCAGCTATCTGACACAGCCCAGTGATTCTGCCTGTCCTGGCCCAGCAAAAGCCAATTTATTATACTGTCAGAACTCCTCCAAGCCTGTGTACTCAGATTGTGACATACCCTGTGTAGAGATGTCAGAAAAAGATATTTAGTTGTTCAACCTTAATATACCCAGCACAGAGGAGGTAGGAGAGACAGGCACGTTACATTTTTTCATTCATATTAAACAGCATTGACAAATTACAAAAAAAAAGAAGCCACAATCTGCACTAAATCAGTGAATGTATCCATTCATTCACATTAATACACTTTAAAGGCCATTAACCCAGTGTCTGCAGAAATAAATGACATTTTCCAGGCCTTCTTTCAGCCTGTGTTATAAATACTAGCACACACTTCAATTCTTCCAGCTGTGAGCTCCGAGAGCAAGAGTTCAACGCAGCAAATAGAATAGAACCATAAGAGTCAATATTAGAACAGGGACGTATGTGTAAGGTGCTATTGTTTTCAGTCTATAAAAATAGATCCGTTATTACTGTATGCAGTCACTTGTCTTTAGTATGAGCCATAAAGGGTCTTGCTTTGCACATTAGTTCACATAAACGACTCTGATTTGTACATTCCTTACCAGAAAGAGGAAATGGCTTTACATATCCTTTACCAAAAATCACTAGACAACTATAGGGAAATGCCATGTATGTTTTTCTGATGCCCCCTTTAGGTCATCAGCAGCAAGAATCAATACAGTTCTGATAATCTGTTCCTTTACTTAATAAAGTTCCAGCCTATGCCTGATCCGCTGGCCTGCAGAACCTGGGAAAACTCAGTCCAAGGTTTACAACCAACCCAGATACAGATTGGCTTTATAGGGAATGTTCCCGGAAAGGTCATTATAGCCTCACTTCTAAGTTGCTATTGTATTGAGTGATGGTCACTAGAAAACTTTCTGCATTAGGTGATTGTCACTAGGAAGCTCTCTATGGAACAGACTCAGAAACTGAAAATAAGAAAGGAAAGTTACACCTAGGAAAACCATGTTGGTTGCAGGGAGTCATATTTCATCTGTTGGAAACAGTATTAGAGTTGAGAGGTGATGTTCCCTAGCCTAAGTCTAAATAACAGAGTAAAAGTATAGCTGGTTACTATCTGTGTGCAGTAAGCAAATGCAGAGATGTATCCCTGATGCAATGAATACAATTAACTTGACTCTACCTGAAATCAACATGGTTTTGCCCAGTTGTAACTTTCCTCTCTTATCTTCATTCAAAGGGCTCTATTTATAGAGTTCATTTTGGAGTGATAGTGGCAGTTTTCAACAGAAAACTGCCCCTATCGCTTCAAAATGACATTTCTCCAATTAGTAAAGGGGGTGACGAAGCCTCCTCTCTCCGTCATCCCCTTTACTAAATGATGACCTGGGTCCTCCTCACCTCAGCGCCACAGCAGTGTGCTGTCAAACACCCACACACAGTGCGTTCGGCACCCCCACTGTGACGCTACTGCCAGGGGATATCCTGTGCCCCCTCTCTGTCCGGGCCAGGGACACTAGGCCCGGCTGTCCCCCCTGATGGCGACCCTGCCGCTACTAATTAGTTCAGTGATTGGCTGGTAGAAAGTTGAATGGTGGATGATGAGCTATTCACCAATCAGAGTGCTGACAGCCATTCATTGCATGAAAACTATGTGGAGAGACGCGGGACCGCAGTACGGGTTATTTATTTATTTCTGCCATATAATGTGTTTGTGTCATCTCTGTCATATAATGTGTGTATGATCTGTCTGCCATATAATATGTAAGTGATCTCTGTCATATAATGTGTGTGTGATCTCACTGCCATATAATATGTGAGTGATCTCTCTGCCATATAATGTGTGTGTTATCTCTCTGCCATATAATTTGTGTGTCCTCTCTGCCATATAATGTGTCTGTGTCCTCTCGGCCATATAATGTGTCTGTGTTCTCTCGGGCCATATAATGGGCCAGATTTACTAAGCTGCGGGTTTGGAAAAGTGGAGATGTTAGCTTTCATTTTCTTTTTACATACTAGAGAATGCCGGCTAAAATCTGATTGGTTGCTATGGGCAACATCTCCACTTTTCCAAACCCGCAGCTTAGTAAATCTAGCCCAATGTGTGATCTTTCTGCCATTTAATGTGTGTGTGATCTCTCTGCCATAAAATGTGTGTGTGATCTTTCTGTCATATGTGTCCTCTTTATAATGTCTGTATCCTCTTTGCTTTATAAAGTCTGTGTGTCCTCTCTGCCATTTAATGTTTGTGTATCTCTCTGTCATAGTGTGTGTACTCTCTAACATAGGACCAGATTCAGACATTGGGCTCTATTTATGGACAGCGCATAAATCTGGGGAGTGATAGTGATCCAGGCTCGCTTATCATCGCAGCGAGCCTGGACACTTCACTCCCCAGATTTATAAACACTCACCTTCATCGTGAAGACTCACGATGTCCGGTGAGTGTTTCCCCTGCATCAGCGGCGCTTCACTCGTATGTGAAGCGCCGACGATGCAGTAAAATACTCGCGCATGCTCCGTACACACGCACGGCGCATGCGCAATGTTTACCTGCCGTACGGAGTGGTGGCATAAGGAATCAAGCTGATTCCTTAATGCCTTTATTTTTATTCTTAGCGATCCCCCTGAACGACCAATGTTTCCCCCCATTTTATCCACTGAAGCACCAATGACAAGAGGAGATTCAGATCCTATATAAAATGATTATATATATATACATATTCAGACATATACGGTATATATATAATCATTTTATATAGGTCTGAATCTCCTCTTGTCATTGGTGCTTCAGTGGATAAAATGGGGGGAAACATTGGTCGTTCAGGGGGATCGCTAAGAATAAAAATAAAGGCATTAAGGAATCAGCTTGATTCCTTATGCCACCACTCCGTACGGCAGGTAAACATTGCGCATGCGCCGTGCGTGTGTACGGAGCATGCGCGAGTATTTTACTGCATCGTCGGCGCTTCACATACGAGTGAAGCGCCGCTGATGCAGGGGAAACACTCACCGGACATCGTGAGTCTTCACGATGAAGGTAAGTTTTTATAAATCTGGGGAGTGAAGTGTCCAGGCTCGCTGCGATGATAAGCGAGCCTGGATCACTATCACTCCCCAGATTTATGTGCTGTCCATAAATAGAGCCCAATGTCTGAATCTGGTCCTATGTTAGAGAGTACACACACTATGACAGAGAGATACACAAACATTAAATGGCAGAGAGGACACACAGACTTTATAAAGCAAAGAGGATACAGACATTATAAAGAGGACACATATGACAGAAAGATCACACACACATTTTATGGCAGAGAGATCACACACACATTAAATGGCAGAAAGATCACACATTGGGCTAGATTTACTAAGCTGCGGGTTTGGAAAAGTGGAGATGTTGCCCATAGCAACCAATCAGATTTTAGCCGGCATTCTCTAGTATGTAAAAAGAAAATGAAAGCTAACATCTCCACTTTTCCAAACCCGCAGCTTAGTAAATCTGGCCCATTATATGGCCCGAGAGAACACAGACACATTATATGGCCGAGAGGACACAGACACATTATATGGCAGAGAGGACACACAAATTATATGGCAGAGAGATAACACACACATTATATGGCAGAGAGATCACTCACATATTATATGGCAGTGAGATCACACACACATTATATGACAGAGATCACTTACATATTATATGGCAGACAGATCATACACACATTATATGACAGAGATGACACAAACACATTATATGGCAGAAATAAATAAATAACCCGTACTGCGGTCCCGCGTCTCTCCACATAGTTTTCATGCAATGAATGGCTGTCAGCACTCTGATTGGTGAATAGCTCATCATCCACCATTCAACTTTCTACCAGCCAATCACTGAACTAATTAGTAGCGGCAGGGTCGCCATCAGGGGGGACAGCCGGGCCTAGTGTCCCTGGCCCGGACAGAGAGGGGGCACAGGATATCCCCTGGCAGTAGCGTCACAGTGGGGGTGCCGAACGCACTGTGTGTGGGTGTTTGACAGCACACTGCTGTGGCGCTGAGGTGAGGAGGACCCAGGTCATCATTTAGTAAAGGGGATGACGGAGAGAGGAGGCTTCGTCACCCCCTTTACTAATTGATGACTTGGGTCCTCCTCACCGCAGCAGTGCGCTGTCAGTGTCCAGGAGCTGCCTCTCCTCCACAGCATCTCCTCCCTCCCTCATGAATGACGCTGGCGTGACCCCAAGGTCACGTCAGCGTTATTCTGGAGACAGAGAGCGTGCACCGCAGAGGAGTTAGAAGACCAGGCTCCATGACAGCAGGTAAGTGATTGGCTCAGGCTCGGCAGTAATCATTGGTGGGGGCCTGCAATACCTAATTAAAACTCTTTGAGGAGGGGGCATGCAATACCTGATTAAAACTAGGGAGAGAGGCCTTCAATACCTAATTAAAACTGGGGAGGGAGGCCTGCAATACATAATGAAAACTGGGGAGGGGGGCCTGCAATACCTAATTAAAACTCTTTAGGGAGAGGGGCTTGCAATACCTAATTAAAACTCTTTAGGGAGGGGGTCCTGCAATACCTGATTAAAACTGGGGAGGGGGTTCTGCAATGCCTAATTAAAACTGAGGAGGGGGGCCTGCAATACCTAATTAAAACTGTTTGGGGAGGGGGGCCTGCAATACCTTATTAAAACTGTTTTGGGATGGCTGTAATACCAGATTAAAACTGTTTCGGGGGCTTGCAATACCTGATTAAAACTGTTTGGAGGGGTCTGTAATACCTGATTAAAACTTTTGGGGAGGGGGCCTGCATATTTTGTCAGTACCAGGCCCCATTATTTCTGATGGTGGCCCTGAGTGGCGGATAGCTCCAGCCTTCCACCAATCAGCATGCTTTCAGCTTTTCACTGTCCTCTGATTCGTGGACACCTGCAGCCATCCACCAGTCAGCATGCTGACAGGAATTCCCTATTTAGTTGCCGACAAGGAGGCAGGTAGAGAATGCTGCCCAGCATCTGATAGTGTGCCAACTCAATGCCCCTGCACTGTTAAACACTAGTTATTAAAGACATAACATATTTTCACTGTTACAAAAAAATGGGAACATTAGAGAGTAAGGTGTTTTTTCTCCCATAAACTTACCCACGTGGAGGTGTGGGGGGAGGGTGGTAATGTACCCCCTGGAGGCAGGTGCCCTTCACTGCAGCCTTATCAGCCTATTGGTTAATCAGTTGTAACAGTTGTAACAACAGGTGGATTGGAAAAAGGAGAGACCTGTGGATAATATTAAGTCTGAACATTATATATAAGAGTAAACCATCATATTTACTACCATCTTTTGTTGCTTTTATATATTACTAGTGTGTCACACATTATATGCACAGTATTGTTCCAGAATAACCATTGACTGCACATTGACAGTCACTCCCAGCATCTTATGAACTGATTATCTATTACATGCCTACATGCAGGTTCCCTGACCTATACACAGCTTGGTCAGTTGTATGAGTGTAATGCAATTGTACCGGTTACAATCCCTGGCCTGAAAATCTGTTTTCCGAAAAAGGGACATCCAAAAGTTCCACTTTTGAATGGGAAGACTATTAATACAGTGGGGGCAATTACTACTACTTTTACTGAGGAGCAGGTATTAAAAGAACTTTCAAAATTGAAAGTGGATAAATCAATGGGACCAGATGGGATAC
>WWET01004609.1:100513-114150 GCA_011038615.1 Limnodynastes dumerilii | reverse complement strand
GAAGCTAGGGTAGCCTTCACCCGGCGTAAGGAAGGGGCCATACGCCCGCACAGGGGGAGTGCCAGGGGGGAGTCAGCAATGTAACGCTGAGCGTTAGCACGCTCAGCGCTACATCGTTGTTCTGGATCAGGCCCAAGGTTCCCAAATGATCTTGCTGCTGATTTTATAGCTTGATTACCAGAGGTCTGATAGATGATAGACGTCAGTTTACTATCACATTAGTCACTATTCTGTTCATCTGTTATGTTTTAATGATGCAACTTTTGATATAGGATGTCAAATAGTTGCTTCATGCAACTTTGACTTTGTGTTATCATGCATTCAGAATATAGATATGAGATAGATGAAAAACTCTTTTGTTGATATCATTTGTTTTAGTAAGTATACTTATGATCTTAAAGTGAGAAACAATGGATATTAAATAACTTTTTTTGTGTCTGGTTATTGCTGTAGTGATATATGGTTCACATATAGTACATTTACAGTGTGTTTTGATGTATAATATAGTCTATTCAATTCATTATGCTGGTTCTCTTTGTGAGCTAATAAACAAGCTATAAATAAATTAGCATGTAACTTGTACTACTGTGCATTTTTGTTGACAGGTGAAGTAGATCTGCCATAGACATGCTGAGCTAGTCCCCTGCAACAGCTTGTGTGTCTAGAGGGTATATTTACTAAAGTCGATTTTACAAAAAAAGACCAAAGTCCTGGGACTTTGCTGGCGATTATGCCATCGCCGTATTCACTAAAGGTAAAGTCACGGGACTTTAGCCTTTAGCAAAATCGACCAGGCAAACATCGCTGGACAGAAATCGGCCAGATGTTTGCCATCTAAAAAATACAAATCACCGTATTCACTAAAGGAGATCTGACTAAATCGCCTTTAGTCCGTTAGCTAAGCACAGAAAAACAAAGCGCCTTATGTGTGGGGTGCTTTAAATGAAAGTGCCCCACACTGTACCATAAAAACACATGGCAATATATTTGACGTGTTTTTCTCTTTCCAAAATGCAAGCGCAGTTTTGAATGCTTAGCATGGATGTGCTGATAAAACTACAAGGCACAGCATTGCTGAGTCTTGTAGTAATATTAGCATCAGCATGTTAAGCCTTCTAAGCATGCTGCGCTGTAGCTGATGAAAATAAAAAATGTAAAAAAACATACACAATATACATTTACACACGTCATATGAAAATACATTTTTACAAACCATAATATTGCCCCCTAACATCTAAATTAATACAGGTGACCACACTGTGTTTTAATAAACTTCTGTTAAACTAAAGTGTGTTGCATAAAGTCAATAAAAATATTTCTGACTCACTGTTTAGCTGTCATCATTCTTGGGACGAGTTGCTTGTAGTTTCTTCTTTCTTTGCAGTTAATCTTCTCCAGTTGCTTCTGGCACTTGCCCTGACGACAGGCTGCATCCTCTTCATGGGCGCCACTACTAATTGATTTTTGAATATTTTTTTTAACATAAAGCGACATTTTCAAGGGAAAATCGCTGTGCTTTTCTAGAAAAGCACAGCGATTTACCCCTTGAAAAATTGATGCCAATCGACGGTACTTGAAAATCGCGGGTAAAAATCACTGGTTAGTGAATATCGCGATTTTAAATAAAAATTGCGGGAAAATCGCGGCTAGACTGATCGATAAATCACTTGTAAAAAGTGACTTTAGTAAATATACTCCTATCAGTTGAGACTCAGCTGATCCCCTGCAAAGGTACTTTCTTTTACTGCTTATAAAATTACCTGTGAGGAACATGACAACTAAGTAAGTGAGCAAGTAATGTAAATGCTGCCACAGGGGATCAGCTGAGCTACAGTTCCTGCATAGTATTACGTGCCTTTGATGCAGTAGGCAATGCTAAGGGTGGTCGGGAAAGGGGGGTAAATTGACTGAACATTTGCCTAGGGTTCCACAGACCTAGCACCAGCTCTTACTAGGACAAAGCTAGTAGGAGAGAAGGGGGAAAGCATATTCTGCACTGAGTGTACCTCACCCTGGAGCAAAAATACTCTTTTCCAGGCCTCTTAGCAAATTTCTATGGGGGTCCACAATAAACTCTCTGTGCTTACATCTTCAACACCGTACTCTGAAAAGAGCACATGTCATAAAGGAAGTGATTAAATGAAAGGTGACCAAAACCAGATCACAGAGGGTGACAGATAGTCATATTACCATGCTGCAAACAAGGGGTGGTCACCTTGGACCACCCTTACCTCTAGGTCCCAAATCAGCTGAACTAGAGATACATGATGGGGGATAATGGGAGCAGGAGAAAAATATTAGACTTATTTTTGTTGCAACCCACACAATCTTAGACTTTGATTTTTTGGTCCATCTGGGGATTTGAGTTTGACATGCGTAGAGTAGAATATATAGACTCGAAAAGGTCCATGGCTCACTAGATTTCAGCACTTGACCTTCTTCCAGAAACTTGCCACCCAATCTCTCTGGCCCATTATAAGTACTGACCCTACTTTTATCTGTCTATAAATAAGTATACTTCTTTACCTACCCAAGAACTCAACAAAAATTCTCTATTCCAGCCATCATCTTCTGCACTTCTAGTTTCATCATTTACACTTTTCGTTGTCATTGGAAAAACAATTTGAAAATATAAAGAAAGACACACTGCACCGCTCAGCAGTAAAAGCTATACTTGCAGGAAAAGGTAATGACCAACCAGTGGCCACAGGATCTCATGTGGATTGGTATCGATTCCATCCTGGGACCTAATCATGGTGGTGATAGAAAAACTATGCTGCTACAGCGCGAATGGAAATGGATCCACAGACTGGACATCTTAGCCCCGAGTGAGTTGAATGAACAATTATCATTTAATTTCTTTCTATTATGCTTCTTTAATCTGATCACCACATTTTTCTAGTGCAGCTGTTCGGCTTGTTTCTTTCTTTGTTCTGTGTCTTGAAATTTGTTCCCGCGTTTACTTGTCCTTGCATTATTTGTTTTACCTTCCATTGCCTCCCTCTACCTGTTTCCGGCGACAGCGGGGGACAGCTGTGACGGGCCTCGAGCTTCAGAGGGGCCTCCGGCAATCCACCTGTACTTTTTAAACTGTTCTCCACTGACAGCCTGTGTCAGTGGAGAACAATTGCAGCTATTAGTCATAGCACAGTCTGGGAGAAATCTCCAGCCCGGCAACAAGCGATGACTCATCTCCCTGGCTGCCGGGCTGTGGAGATATGACTGCTGAAGACTGGACTCTAAGGTAAGAGGGGGTGTGTATGTCATATTTATCTCTCTCTCACTCTCTCTACCTCTCTCGCTATCTATCTATCTATCTATCTATCTATCTATCTATCTATCTATCTATCTATCTAAGGGGGGCTGGAAGCACTTGATGGAGAATACTGAGGGGGGCTGGAGGCACATGAAGGGAGATACTGAGGGGGGCTGAAGGCACATAATGGGAAATACTGATTGGGGCTAAAGGCACATAATGGGGAATACTGAGGGGGAGGTTGGAGAGACATAATAGGAATACCGGGGGGCTACAGAGACATGATGGGGATACTGGGAGGCTTGAGACACATGATGGAGATACTGAAGGGGCTTCAGAGACCTTATAGGGATACTGGGGGCTGCAGAGATGTGATGGGGATACTGGGAGACTTGAGACACATGATGGGGATACTGAAGGGGCTTCAGAGACATGGTGGGGATACTGGTGGGCTTCAGAGACAAGATGGGGATACTGAAGGGGGCTAGAGAGACATGATGGGGATACTGATGGGCTGCAGAGAAATGCTGGGAAAATTGGGGGGGCTGCATAGACATGATGGAGATACCGAGGGGCTGCAGAGACATGATGGGGATACTGAGGGGCTTCAGAGATATGATGGAGATACTGGCGGGCTGGAGAGACATGATGGGAATACTGGGGAGGTGCAGAGACATGGTGAGCCTACTGGGAGACTTGAAATGCATGATGGGGAAACTGGGGGGCTGGAAGACATGATGGGGATACTGGGGGAGGCTTAAGACACATGATGGGGATACTGGGGGGGCTACAGAGACATGAAGGGGATACTGAGGGGCTGGAGAGACATGAAGGGGAAATTTGGGGGCTGTAGAGACATGATGGGGATACTGAGGGGCTGCAAAGACGTGATGGGGATACTGGGAGGCGTGAGACACATGATGGGGTTACTGGGGGCTTCAGAGACAGGATGTGGATACTGGGGGGCTGCAGAGACATGAAGGGGAAATTTGGGGGCTGCAGAGATATGATGGGGAATACTGGGAAGCTGGAGACACACACGATGGGAATACTGGGAGGCTGGAGACACATGAAGGGAATATTGGGAGACTGGAGACACATAAGGGGGAGTACATACAAGGGGGAGAGATTGGATGAATATATATACTGTACACACACAAACTAAATGGATAACTAGAAGGCTGTGCTTCCATTGTATTATGGTTACAAATGTTTTCTGTTTTTGAGGCCTTTTTTAACTGCATTGTGGTTACAAGCTTGTTGAATTTATTGTACAGTGGTCGGAAGGATGCAGTCTGTATTGTATGGTAGCCTATATGATATAGAGGTAACTAGGATAATGGCCCAGATTCACAACACCGTAGGTTTTGCACATACGGTCTTAAAATACTGATAGTAACTACTACGCATGTGTAGTAACTACTTAATGTAACCTCTGTATCATTTCCTTACATAGATTGCGTATATGCGGTGTTTAAAGACCGCAAATACACAATCTACGTGACGAAGCGATACGTAAATTACGTAAAATAGTTACTACGCATGCGTAGTAGATACTATCGCTATTTTATGCAACATGTACGGTGTTGTGAATCTGGGCCAATATCTGTATGGTATGCGTCCCTAGAATATATAGTCTGTATTGTGTTGCAGTTTTTAGGATGAAATGGGAATTGTATAGTGGAGACTAGGATGCTGCCTGTATTTTATAATAGCGGCTATGATTTGATTTCTTTTATTGTGGTTACAGGATTGTGTTTTATGATGCTTACATGTGACCTGATTCACAGTTTATAAAATGCTACTTTTTAGGTGCATATACTTAGGAAAGGATATAATCTGCATGCGTAGTAAATTGTTATACGCAATCTACGTTGGACTTAGGAACGGGACTGCTGTGAATCACCACTACGAACCTATTGCTGCAAAGTTCTCAGTAACTTAAGGAAGGGGCATGCTGGGAAAACTTAAGAACGCACATAAAAAGATTGGGTGGAGGGAGGCATTTAAATACTCCCATCTGGGCGTGAATAGCCAGAAATATTATTATAGATAGAAGAGTGAACAAAACCAAAGAGGTGAGTGAACATATTGTTATATCTATATCATCTATTTTTATTTTTTTTCACACCTTTTGGAAGAGGCATTGGGTGCCCCAAAGACATGAGTGTACCGGGCCCCCAGATTTCTGTTGCCGGGCTTGGTTACCATGCCAACCATCAGCTTATGACGTTCAGGATTCTGTGTCCTGCCCCTGTTACCTGTAATGACTGTACAGTAAATGAGTGCTTGATGCGTTCCCGCTCTGAGGAAGAGTGGTGGTAACTGATTGGGGTAAGTCTATGCCTTTTATCTAGTTATATCTCTATTTGATAGTGGTCTGTTTATTCTGTCTTGTTTTATCACCCTGATGGAAATCAGGTTCCACAATTGGCTATCCATGTAACTTTAAAATAAAGCACCTTTTACCTCAGGTCTCGTGAGTGACACCTGAAAGTCATACAGATATATCAGTCACCTGTCGGCCAGAGATAGTTTAATTCCTGGTCAGCAGATTGCTGGCAAGTCTGTATAATATTCAGTTATACAGATTTATAGTATGCCCCTCTCCTCCTTCCTCCGAGTCTTCAATCATTGCAGCGTGATGCAGACACGTGAATTAAGGTCACGTTCCATAATGGAGACAGCCTGTGTGTTGCAAAGGATGAGTGAACAGGACAGATGAGGTAAGTGCAGAGTTTTTTTTCTATTATATCCTTGTCTATTTTTGCTAAAAGGTAGGTGGGGTGCCAAAGGGAGAGGGTGGTGACAAAGAAAGAAACGGGTGCCAAAAAATGTTCCGATGCCCCTGCTTGGGTTACAAAGGATGGTTATGTTGTTAGGGTGAAAGGACTGCCTAACTGATTCACACTGCCAAATGCAGAATCTGATGATTATTGCCAGATTAGTTTTTGAAACTACAAAATTTTTTAACTTTTAAGCAGAAATTGAGTTTTCTGGTAACTACAGTAGTTGTGTATTTACTGCCAACTACAGTATGAGGAGCAGCCATCTTACATTTCATAAATGTATTCCATTGTGTTAAGCAGCTATCCCCGGTCTTCCACTGTTTGTTTGTGGTCCTGGATATTACAATGAAAGAAGACCAACATGTCAAGATTTAGGTTGAGATTGTGGGGCTGTTCCAGAGTGAGGTATAACTGCACAAACAGGTGACAATGTGAGGGTGGAAATTAATTACATTGTTTTGGATGGAAGGAAAATAATGTCTGATTTTGCTTATTGAATATTCATCCGAAACAGCTTTAATTGAAACTGTACTTTAGAGTAGAACTACATAAGGTCATCTTTCATCTCTATTCTGTTTAAACAGTTAAATTTGCCTCCTCCTACAGATCAACATGCTTTTACCAAGGTGCAGATTTGCTCCTTTCGCTATCCAGATTGTTACTCCCAACACTTGATCAGCTTCATTATGGAAGGAAGGAGATAAGAGGCATAACACTTCATGCACAAGCGTAGTAACTTTTTTTACACAAGCTATGTAGGATTTAGGCACAGAAGTCCTTTACGCACGGATTTATAAATCAGACTTAGTGACATACGTACGGAGGGGCGTGGTTGTCTTACGTACGTGTGTAGATTAGTGAAAGTGGGTGGGGGGGCATTTAAATGGACTAATATGGGTGCGATTTGTCATGTGCACGCGTATGGAAGGAAAATACACACGTAACTACACACGTAGACTTAAGGTTGCCCTATGGACGTGTAAGTCACCGAAAACCCATCCATGTGAGGGGAGTGTCATGGGTGTTGCCTTGCCATGTACGTGCGTGTATTACATATATACTTTATACACACGCATCTCTGAATACAGCCCCATATCATTAACACACACAATTACCTAGAGGGGGCTGATAAAGGGTGGTTATAAACAGATAATTGTCATAAGTACGTTCCGTACATGCGGAGGTCTGGAAGTTCGCATGGAAGAGTGTGAACTTTAGCTCAGACATGCTGCCATAAGTCTACTGTAAGTCTCCCATGGGGATCAGCAGTCCATAGGGAAGTCTGTAAGCCAGCCCCTATTGTAAAAGTGAAATGGTCCCAACTGCCCACTTTGCATAGTTTGGTAAGCGAAGGGGACGTGTCGCTCTGTCGTTATGATCTTTTATTGTATGGAATTACATTATGCAGATGTTAAAGTTAGGCTTTGTTACGCATAAGTAGCCTAATGTATGGAATTGTGGATTCAGTGCTATATGTTTACATTGCAAAAATGTTTTTAGTTGTTTGTTTGTTTTTTAAACGCTGTTTATTTATTTTGTAGTTATACAAACAAACATGGAACACTCAATACACTTTGCATATATGATAACAATCATCGGGGTTGATCCAGACCTAAGTGCGTGTTACGTTTCATCGCGTAGCGTATTTACGCTAGTGTATTTTCTAGGCACACCCCTCGCTGGTAATACTTTGGCCGTTTTACGCTTCCCAAACCCTCCATTAACTTTTCAAAGCGTAACTACTGACTTACGTAAGTGCCTAAGCACGCCATACGGTATGATTTAAATGCCTCACCCCGCCTCTGAAGCGTAATTACAGGTGTCATATGGATGTCATGCCCCTTTGTACGTAGTTACACCGTTGATACGTGGCTGGTACGTACGTTCAGAATTACGTGGTGAAACATCTGCCGCGCGCATGCGCAGTAAATACTAATGGGCGATTTTACGTCAGCAGCTAGCGTACGTAGTTTAGGATCTGGCCCATCATGAGTATATATCACATTGGTTTAACAGAGTTTACAAAAATGTTTTATATGAGGTAACATTACATTTGTTCAGGTGGTTAAAATGCAAATTTGTGTGCTTTTATTCTAATACATTATTCTAATGTATTCAGTAATGTAATCACCTATTTAAACTATGGAGCCTGACCATTGTCTTTAAGACTTGTTCAGATTAATCTATAAAACCCTGGATTTATGAAGATCATGAAGAAGAAATCTATTTCCCATTGACGCAGGCATGAATAAGTGCAAGGTTTACTACAAATAATCTCTTAATTATTTGTGATAGAATCTATAACATGCATTCATGCACATTAACTTTTGAGAGCACAAAATGGCAAAGCTAATATGTATTTGTTTTATGGTAATTAAAAAAAAAAGATAGAAATGTGCTCTTTGACTGCTTTAAGTGCTGCTACAGAACGTCTTTCTATTTGCTAAGTGTTTTATACCCACTGGGGAAAAGGTAAATAACTCCTCTCATTTCATCAAGCTGCTCTATAGGCTTTCAGAAAATAAAGGGCGCTATTGATCTGGACTTATTACAACATGTTCTGGAGCCAAACGGCAGGAGAATCTGTAGGCTTAGTTGGTGGATCTTCATTTAAAATAATGGTGCTTTCCTCCATAGCAGTTCCACATTAATTACAATAAGACATAGTTCTTACTTTAATAAATATGCAATTATTTTAAATGTATTAGTCAATATATTAGTCAACAGTTGTGGATAGTTGGCTGTGATTGAATATATATAAGAAATGATAGCTGGGTTTTTGTATATGTTATGTGTGTGTGTGTATCCCTGCTGAGAATGGCCCTATTTCGAGCTGGCTGGGAAATCAACTGATTTTGCCTCGATGAGGCAAAGCATTCGATCCCTGGAGTACAGAACACAGTGCTCCGAATGATAAATACATACTCTAACCCCAACCCTTTCCCAAATCCTTATCCTAACTCTCCCATTCCATGACCCTAACCCTCTCTTCCCCGCAGCCTGATCCTAAACCTCCCTTCCCCGCAACCTGACACTAACCCTCCCATCCCCGCTTACTAACCCTAAGATTCCCCTCCCCAAAGACTATCCTAAAACTTCCCTCCCCACAGATTAACCCTCTCTCCTCCCCGCAGCCTGACCCTAAGTCTCCTATCTCCGCAGCCTAACCCTAACCCTCCCCTTCCATGACCCTAACCCTAACCCTCCCTTTCGTGACCCTGACCCTCCCTTCCCCCGGTTAGGAACATTATTCACCTTTCCAGTGAGGTCTGTGGCGGGTGGTGGGTGCCACGGGTGCGGCGGGCAGCGGTTCCAAAAATGAATGGGTAAGTATGCTGATTGGCAAATAAATAAATAAAAAATAAATAATAATTTTTCGGTTGTCTCTACTTCTAAAAGACAGCTCTTGCCACGGGGACTCCCACCGCTATATTCTATATGTAACTTGACTAAAGTAAATCATTGTTGATTGTGTCTAGATATTTTGAGCAACTGAAGGTCAAGTTTTATATAACCTTGTGAACATTCTGCATGGTTTTTACTAATGTTAATATGTAAAAGTGTGTAATCAGGTATGAGGACAGGACCTGTTTTAGTTACTTGCACAATGGTTGGGTGCAGTGGAGTGGCAGTTCTCTGGAAGTGTCATTTAAACATATTTTCCCCTTTATTTTCAATCACAGCAAGTTCTTCACTGAAGTGCTGTTGGATCCACAAGCCAAATGTGATGTAAGGTCACTTATGTTTAAAGGCAACCAGCTTAAAGGAATTTCTAGAGAAAATACAGTCTTCGATATAACTATATACCAATTAATAGTTAATAGTTTGTACTCACTTGCTTGCAATATCCTAATCACCTTTGAAATATTATTAGTGTGCATCTTGTTTAATAGTAGATCTCTGATATATTTTATTTGTGCTCTATATTAACAATCTCTGTGGTTTATTGTATTGTAAGAGATGGCAGCATAGGGGCATGTCTTGAGGGCATGATTTATACACTTAAGTACTGACCCTGCCTGATCAAAGCTGCCACCCACATTGTTACCAAGGATGGGACGGAGCTTATTGTCACAAAGGGCCTGATCCAGCGCTACGAAAATTCGCAACGACGGGCGAATGCGAACGTACGCTCGTCGTATCAAACTACACGCCCCTAGCACTCCCATAGTAAAGTCCCTGCTTACGGCGGCTATACCCTACACTGCGTACGACCGTCGGCCGCACGAAAATTCGCAGAGAATACGCTGAGAAAATACGCTTAGCACGCCCATACTGTACAATTTAAATGGCTATCCCCGCCTCCCTGTAGTAAAACGGGCGCCCAGCCGACCATCGTAAAAAAAATACGTTCGGCGAGCGAAAAATACGCTAACGATACGCCCGCTATTCGCTCATGACGCGCGGGCGACCGGAACCTGTCATACTGGGCATGCGCATTGCGAATTTTTTGACGAAAATTCGCTTACGATGAGCGTACGCTCGCTTGCGAGCGTTGCTCTGGATCAGGCCCAAATACATCATCCCCACCCATCCTTAGTAACACTCGGGGCTTAAGGCAGTGATATGCATTAAATCACTGCCCCAAGCTCAGATCCGCAAGGTTTCCTGGATATTCCAGAAGAGATGGCAACTATGAAATATGGTCATTATTGTGTTTCACTATGGTCTATTGTGGCAGCGTATAAAATACTAATTATTATAATTATTTTATATATTATATTTGCAATGATGGCAATGGGGTGTGGGTTGCCTGCCTTCTCCAAAGTCTATCTCTTAGACTCCCTTGCATGCAGCCTAACCCTAAGACTCCCCTCATCCCAGCCTGACCCTGACCCTCCCATATCATTATCCTAACTCTAACCCTACCTTCCCTGCTGCTTAACCTTAAACCTCCTTGGAAAGTATTACTCACTTCTACAGTCAGTGCAGTGGGTCTGTGGTGGGACTGCGGCAATGTTTCTGAAAAATGAATTGGTAGGTATGCCGATCGGCAAACGCCCATTACATTTTGTTTTTTTACAATGGCGGCCTTTTCAAATTAGAGACAGCCGAATATTAGCTTTTCGGTTGTCTCTGGTTCTAAAAGACACCATATGCAGCAGCACCCCCAAAATACCCCTCCTCCTTTCATTTCCATTGACTTCTTAACATGGGCCCTGATTCATACCTAAGAAGCTGAGGCTTCTTAGGCATGTAATTTAAGCAATTATGCACTGCGCATGCATAGTCATATTGACTTACACAATCTACGTAGCACATAGGTACATAGATCAATTTAGTTTATTAAGTAAATAGAGGCGTGCAAGTGCAGCCACCATAGAGAGTTAGGAGAAGTGGTTGGGGAAGTGTGAACCTGGTCCATGGTGAGGAAGCAGTCCATACAAATGGATAGAAATATCACCTTTTACCAATAGTCCCGTACTTCTTCCTTGCTGGTCTAATTCTCTGAACAACTGTATAGTTCTGATGTCTCTTCCTCATTTAATTAGGTTTTCTGGACCACTGATGGTGGTTGCTCTTTGTTTTAATTTAAAAAAACTTGAACTACACAGGGGATTGCTTTATTCAAAGGTTACAGATAAATAGGCAACTACTGTGATTGGAAAATGAAAAACACCAGAGCAGTAAAATAACTCTAAAATGTTGAAATGTAACTTGCACATTTCTCATTGAATGACTTATTCCCCATTAGGCAAATTACATTACTAATACCATATAACTACCTGAATGTCTTGCAGATAATAACTTTGATCATTAGTCAGCCGGTGATGGAATCCAAACATAGGGCTTAATTGCAAAGCAATCTATACACTGATTATAAATCAACATTCTGTTCTGTGTCCTCCTTTTCCCCTGTGATGCAGAAAGCTATACTGTAGGGTTGGGATGGCTGTAATTGTGCTGAGTGGACAACCAGTCAACTCTTTAATTGATCTTTCAAAGTTGTAAATAAAGAAAACATCTGACTGTAGCTTTGATTCCATGAATTAAATCTTTTACTACCTTATATTTTTAACCTCATAACTCATTCCTAGAAATGTATTGTAACAGAAACATTACTGCATAATTCTGTACCTTTATTTCAGAGAATTAACAAATTTGGTTAACAACAAGTTTATGTGCAAGTGTTTATGGAGTATGATGAACATTGCACAGGGTTGCTGACTCTCCCTAAATGTCCAGGAGACTCACGAAATTCGGCAGTTCTCCCGGTATCTCGGGAGAGACGGCAAATCTCCCACAAGTGACTTCAGGCCCGTGGTTTCATAAAAACCACAGCCTCAAGTCCTGCCCCCCTGCCTAGCAACACTAGTGTACTAGTGTTGCTAGGCACAGGGAGGGACTTGATGACGCCATTTGCACCATCAAGCCCCGCCCCAATCCCTATTATAGCTAAAAAGGCTAAGGAGGCGAGGCTTAAGGAATTTGCATAAATCAATTACTTCAATACGCACGTATGGAAGTAATATACACACGTAAATGCACACATAAAGATAAGGTTTCCCTATGGAGGCGGAAGTCACCGACAACACGGCCGTGTGAGGGAAGTGTCATGGGTGTTACCTTGCGGTGTGCGTGTGTATAATTGCGTGCCTTCAAAAACGGATCTATGAATCCGGTCTTCAGTCACTAATAGGGTGGCGAGCTGTCACACACTATATCAGTATGAAGCTGTCTGTACAGGGTTCTCCTGGTTTGTTTTTGTGTAAAAAATCCATAGGGGAGCAATCTACAGAACAGAAGCTTCCTATTAGTGCTTCAACATGTATTATTAAAAATAATCGATGGGTAAGAAGAAGAAGAAAAGAAGATGAAGGGGTAAGAAAGAGCATTTCAAAAACAAAAACTTTGTATCCACCACTCGTAATATTTCACCACAAGTATAGTGCAGACAAACCACAAACTGCTAGCATACCATACATAACACAGTGACTAGGAAAGGCTCAGACCATGGCCTACATTTGCAAGTGCTTTTTCCTGCTAGTGTTGTTACATGTACTAGAATCCCAAGTGCAAAACCCATTGCCAAACACAGTTATGTATCTTCTGCACCACCTTGCACCTTGTCGTCCTGAAGCTGAGTTTGATTCATGTCCAAAACAAACATTAATCTTTAAGAACAAATTGTGGGTTCACAAACTTCACAGATTCATGAGGAGAATATAAGGGTGTCCTGATTCAGACACTGTGGGCCGTGCGGCCGGAGCTCTGCATACAGCCCTGTAATCCTAGAGAAGCCTCCTGCACCATTAAAATGAACTACTCATTTTATGATGCGCATGTTTGATGTCTATTGCAATCAGAGACAGCCATGGTGGATTCCAGTGGGGAAGAGCTTGAGGGATGATAATAGTAATGAGGGTGATGATGAGGACAGGGCTGGTGCTAGCATGTCTGGCGCCCCCTGCAAAAAATTAATTTGCGCCCTTCTCCTTTTGATTTGATAACTCCCTCCAGTATCCCCATTTTATGCCTTCAGCCCCCCAGCCACCCTTTCAATACCCCCATCATGTGTCTCCAGCCTGCCCCCTAGTACTTTAATTATGTGCCACCAGACTCCCCCCACCCCCCAATATCCCCATCTTGTG
>WWET01004609.1:0-31673 GCA_011038615.1 Limnodynastes dumerilii | reverse complement strand
TGCACCCTAACCTCCCTTTCTTTTCCTACACTCTCTCTCTCTCCCTCCTTCTTTTGCTCTTCACTCCCCCGCTCTCCATCCATCTCTCTTGTGATCAGAATTTGGTTTAGCATATTAATCAATAGATGTTTATATAGTTCTATCCCATTTTTACTTTTACTAAGATGTCCTTTTATCATTACCAATTTATTTAGAGTGATAAAATTCATTTACTATTTTGGCAGAAACACTTGTCATTCAGACTGTCATTAAGACAGTATTACTGTGCATTCGGCATCAACATCAGTGTAAGAAATGTAAATTTAAAATAACAATTTAACTGTTCAGTTTGTAATTCTATTTTTTGGTACACTTAAGAACTTTCTGATGTTAAGGGAAGTGCTTTATTTAATATTCACTCAGGCTCTGAGTTATGAGTAAAGTGAACAAGAATCTAAGCAAAACCATGAAAATGATGCATCCTTTCCTTGAACTGGAGGGGTATTTCCCTAGCTCATCCCCAAATAACTGTGTAATCATTAGTTTGAATGAGTTTACAGTATTAGTATTTGATATTTCATCCCGTTGCGAGTCCCTGCTGTGAATCCTCTCATTACGAAATAGGAACAGCCGAAAGTTGCTTTTTAGCTGTCCCAATTTCGAATGAGAGGCGTTTCAGAATTTTTTTTATGAATGGATGAGTATGCGATTCACATACTTACCCATTCATTTTCAGAAGCGCCACTGCCAGGGACTTAGGGTTATTCTGTGGGGCGGGGGGGGGTGACCTAGGGTTAGGTAGTGGGGTTCCTCACCTTTCGGAGTACTGTGTTCGGTGCTCCAGGGATCAATTACTGTGAATAATCAACGGGGACCCACACTCTTTTCATCTTGTGCTGTGCATTCCCTGGTAAACATTTTACTGGTGCTATGCAAACCCTTGTGAGGCATGCATGCCCCGATCAAATATGAAATTCAATAATATTGGCTGCCAGGCTTAGGCGGTTAAACACTGGAACATATTATTATATTTCATATAATATTATTATATTTCATATAATATTATTATATTTCATGTTTTCTGTTAAAGCACTTAATAAATTAAAATAACCTTATTTAAATAAAAGTGTAGGTGTTTTCTGTCTGCACGGGGTAATATCATACCTTTACCTTCCAAATGACCATGTTGAATAAAGATAATAATAATTTTTTTGGGGTCAGCCTGTGCTTGTTCCACCACAACGAAAAGTTGGAATGAAATTCACACTCTTTACTTTGCTTAAATACTGCATGAACAATAGTGACTATGGAAGGTAAATGTAGGTGGTTAGGGGGAGGTGCTATTTATGCCCTCTATGGTACTGGCCACTCCCACAAAAATGGCGACACCCACGCATCACTGGTCATACACACTTTAATAGACCCTTTATAATTTTCAGCCTCAGGCCCACGTGGCCCTTAATCTGGCCATAAACCAGGCATACAGGTCACTAATTCCCAGATTTCATTCCATTTTCAAACAATGGTACCACATCTGCTATTTGCCAATCCATTAATGAGATCATTAATGTGAATTAGCATGAATTTGCAAGGGATAGGTCATGTCAAACTAATTTGATTTGCTTCCATGAGGAAGTTAGAGCGAGTGAACTTAGACAGTGGTAATACAGTAGATACTGAGGCTGATGAAAATTGAATCTATGAAAATTAAGAAAAATGGTCTAGCCATTTCTGAGTTTGGCTCCATAAGAACCTTTGGGTGTATACCATCTTGACCTGAGGCTGGATACAGACTTAAGTTTAGCCCAGGAGTAACTAATTTCAAGCACTTACTTAAGTCTGGATCCAGCCCCTAGAACTTAAGCATCTTAATTTTTTTCAGTTGCCTTTGGACTTCTTCCTTTGTCTGTCTGTAATACCACAAAGACGTACTTCACCCTGTGGCGCTCGTAATTATCCCCCCTATTCTATGATATTGGGGTCGAGGAAGAGTGCGTAGAGGGGGGTAATATGGTAGACTTGTTGTGAGTAAACCATAAATCAAGTCCAAATGGAGCTTGAGTGGGGAGCTGTGGACGGAGGGCCCTCCTATTCATAGGTAAAGGAAATGGGCCAACATGTCGCTGGAGCTTGTTCATAGATGCTGAAATCAGAAACTGATTGCAGCTATTAGGACTATACTGTCCAATGGAATGAGCTGACCCATCTGGCTGAATGACTGATTAAAAAAGTTAAGATTTTTAAACCACTACTGGATATAAAAGATCCTAGCATACACAGGAAATGTGTATATAAATTAAACAATAATATTATAATAATAATAGAATATTAAACAAAATTATCAAAACAATATAAGAAAAAAGTAAACAAATAAGCTTGTCATAACATAATAATAAGAAAATAAATGAGAATAATCATACATTAGATAAGGGACTGACATGAGTTTAAAAAATCACAGACAGAGAGTAGCTCACATGAACCAAACATAGTCTCATATATATGTATATGAATCCTAGGGGAGTAGATTATTAACACAGAGTAAATAAATCTCCATTGCTCAGTCCAATAATCTAACATTCCATATGTGAATTGCTAACAGACTATAGGGCAGATCCAGAACAACGTTACCGTTCATATTTACGCCTGGCGGAGACGTAAAAATGCAATTTGGTATGTACTGAGCATGCGCACGACAGATGATACACTACGTAACGTAACGTAACTCTGAGTGTAAGGGCCTTGCACGTATCAGTTGCGTAAATACGTTCGAGGGGGCATGCCAGCCATTACGACACCTGAAATTACGCTTCAAAGGCGGGTTTTGGCATTTAAATAGTACATATAGTACAGTATGGGCGTAACTATGGGCGTAACTATGGACAGCCTATACGTGCGTGTGCGGATCAGAGTGGTTATGCTACCAAAAGTTAAGGTACGGTTCAGAAAGCGTAAAGCGACCAAAGTACATACATGCAAGGGGTGTGCCAAAGGGAGTGTATAGAAGTTGTGGATCTAGCCCTGTATTAGTATTGGTGATAAACTAATCTACATATGTATGTAATACCCCAGAGCAGGGGCTATTCAGGCTGGTGCAGCAGGCACAGGGAAGATAGTGGAGACAGCAAGTGGGTGGTTGCCTAGCAACCATCAGCTGACTGAGGCACAAGGAGAAGGGAGAAAAAGAGCGGGAAATTCAGTCAGTGAGTCAGTCAGTCAGCCAGAAACTGAGGGGAGTGTGTGAAGGAAGGAAAGCGCTTGTGAGCAGGGATGGTAAAGATTTGGAGGACAGAGAAAGATTTATTGGATAAAGAATAGATAGTTTCTTTTCAGAGGAAAAGGAGAATAAAAAAAAACTAAACTTACAAGAAAGACCCTGGAAGGTGTTGGAAAGAGGAGATATAAACGGCTGAGGTGACGGTGGTAAGCAAGGAAACTTTGTGTGGGAGAGTGAAAGTTTGGCGGCAGTAAAAGTGACAAGAGAGTACCAGAGGGGTCCGAGACAGTCGGAAGGTGCGTGGAGGTGGCTGCAGGGGTAATCGAAGGTGACAGAGGATTGTCGGGAAGAGGAAAGAGAAAGGTGCGAGAGCAAAAGGTCAGAAGTGTCAAGCTAATAACGGATTATCGGAAGGTGATAGTAGATTATAGAAAGCGCTTAGCGGAGATCGTGAGGAAAGTTGGAGGAGTCCAGCAGGGAATCGTCAGTGACAGAGTGTGTACGGAGGATCTAGCAGGTGATCGGGAACGCAGCTGGAAGTGACAGAGTGTGTACGGAGGTGACAGCGGGTGATCAGAGGATCTGGCAGGTGATCTGGGGCAGATTTGAGAGTGTCAGCGGGGAGATCGGAAGTGAGCATTAGAGACTGGGAGCTGGATTGAAGGTATCAGCAGGTGTAAGAAGGTGTCAAGTGGGTGAGCAGTTACGAACAAGAGACAGTAAAAAGGTATTTGGAAGAGAGCGACAATATGAACTGGATGGATCGTATTGTGAAGGAGTATTAGACTTGTTTGGAAGAAGAAAGACTTTGTAGTAAAAGTTAGTAATTTTCAGAGAAGAAAGAAATTGTGACTTGAGGGGAATAAAGGAGATAACGTTACCAGTTAAGAGAAGTAGGAGTCAGCTTGAGAAAAGGAGGGTAATAAATGTCATTAATTCTTCAGAAGAGTTCATATTTTATGCTGTAAATATTATTTGTCATTACTAAAATTACCTAGTCTGGTTACAACCATATTCAACAACAAATATTATAAGGTATATTGTAATAGTGTTACAGTGTTGCTTTTCCTCTTGGCAATAATCTATTGAGACTCTGTATTCTGTAATTAGAAACAGTTCTTCTAATTTAAGAAAAGTATCGTTATTGATAGTGTTAATACTTTAAAAGTGTGTTTTGGGGCAGGATAATTAAAAAGTGTTATCAGAAAAAATGAAACATTTTATTGTGGAAAAGTATGTTTAAAATGTATGAAAATAGTGTACATTGTATTATTTATTCAGACCTGATTGAAATTTTGTTGTAACATTGTAAGGGAAAAGAATTTCCTACATTGAAAAGATTGAGAAATTTGATAGTATAATATTTATCAATTAGTTTTTTTTATCTCCAGTAAACTTAAAGAAATTCACTGTTATTGTGAGTATTCGTTTTCTTCTCTGCGGATTCAACACCTGTCACATCACTACCTATACTTATTATTATTTTCATTGTAGCTATTAAATATAGTTTTAAAAGTGCTACATGTATACAAGAATACATTGAATACTTGAAGTACCTTTGTGAAGAGGAAAGGCTGTGTGTAGGGATAGCAGGTGAGCTAGGCAGACACAGGTCAATTGAAGCGCTGAAAGTTTCCACATGCAGACAACAGGCAGATTTGGATTTGACCACTGTGATTGATTGGCTAAGTTATAAGCATTTCTAATTTTTATCTCTTTGTTTCTGTTTGAACGGGACCTTGCTATTTTGATTGTTGCTTCATGGCGTATATTGTATATTCACATTGCAATCAGGACCAGCTAATTGTGACCATATTAATGATAATTAGCTCTTGTAAGTTTTGTCCATGATTATCCAGTGTTCCTTCTCTGTTATATCCATCTGATTTAATATCTATCAATATATGTTCACAAGTCTGGTGGATTACATCTATGCAGAGTAAGGATTCTTTATGTTGTGTGTCCCATTGTATTTATTGTTTAGAGATTCTTACTCATTTTTTATACTCTGATTAAACTGAGATCACTTATATTTCAGTCACTGGATTATGCTTGTAGTGTGGATTTTTAATATGTCTGTATATGTTTCCATTTCTAGTTTAATTTCCTTCTCTAATTTTCTGTTTTTGTGTGTCTAATTATCACATGACATATTGAGTTATTTCTGGATTATATGGAATTGATTGGCTATAGTAAATATATTTGCATAGTTTTTTTTCCATATTAGTACCTTTCCCAGTGTATTCACCCTACAGAGGAGTATATTTTCCCTATTTTCCACTTCTTCCTGATTTACTTTGCGTAACGATATACTATCTTCTGGACTGCACCCCCTGGTTATTTGTTTTCTAAGGGGTTGGGATATGTGTCTGTGTGGCTAGCTCATTTTGCCCCTCTTTTCCCTTTTCTCTGGTTTTCTCGGTCTATATATATTATAAGATTCTTCTAATCACTTAAAGCATGGTCAGGCAGCATGCCTTCTTGATATTCTGCTAGAGTAGCGAGTAAGAAAATTGTGCATTATATGACCCTGAGTCTTGTGGGTCTGGAGTGCATATTGATGTTGGTAAGCCTCAGATAAAGTACTTAATTTAGGAGACTTGCACCATATGACTTTTCCACCATAAATGGATCTGTTATTTTCTCATGTTCTTGCTCATACTGCAAAATGTTGTGAATAATATAGGACCATTAGAGGGGTAAATAATTCATCAAGATCCTCAGTATGTGATTACTAAAACATTTATTCAAAGGGACATGCTCACACTACAAAAATAAATAGGAATATAATCCCATAAGGATTAAGAGTATTTAAGACACCTTCCTTTAATGAAGATGCAGCTTTCAAGGAGAAATGGAGAAAGATATTAGATACTTGTTTGTTTTCTTTAATGAAACTATCGATCAATTACAGTGGAGAAAAGGTCACTAAATTAGAAACTGAAATTTAATAAAATCAAAGATTCTATTAGTGCGTAAGGACAATTTTATGTACCAAATAAAAAAATTAGATACTGTAAACCAAAAAGGACAAAAAAAATTATTGGAAATTACTAATAATAAACATATAAAATTTTATATAATGATGACAGGGAGAAATATTTTGCAAAGCAGAAGAAGGCTAAAAAAGTTATCATTGCATCAAAGGCACAAACTGAGGAAAAACTGGCCAACTTAGTACGAAAAGGGGACAAAAGCTTCTTTGAGTATATACTGTAAATAAAAGGTAAAAAACTAAAGAGTTTATAGTAAGGCTCAAAACGGAGAGTGGGAGTGAGAGTGGGATAAGGTATTAAAAGGACTTTCAAAGCGGAAAGTGGACAAATCAATGGGACCAGATGGGATACATCCTAGAATACTAAAATAGCTTAGAGGGGTGTTGGCAAAACCATTAAATTACTTATTTAACCAATCATTCATAAATGGGGTGATTCCAGAGGACTGGAAAATAGCAAATGTTGTACCTCTGCATAAAGGTGGAAGTAGGGATTAAGCGTCAAACTACTGACCAGTGAGTCTAACATCAGTAGTAGGTAAATTAATGAAAACACTGTTAAAGGAAGAAATTGTATAGTATCTTTAATTCAGTAATTTACAGGATCCCAAGCAGCATGGATTCACTGGGGTAAGATCTTTTTTACTTGTTCAGTAAAGTATTAGATAAAGGGGAAGCTGTAGTCATAGCTTATCTAGATTTTAGTAAGGCTATCTAATAATAAGTGGGTTTAAAATCACAATCTTGCATATAAATGCTGCCAAGATGTTGTAATCACCATATACAGGCATTTACACATATATAGAAGGAAACATGTCAATAATCATTTTATAAAACTTCAGATTTAAAGCGATATAACCCAATAATAATCTTACAGATATGGATCACATTACATTAGATTTTCAAAAAGACTATTGTGACAAGATGATATGAGTATGCTAATTATCATAATAATGGTTATAGAGAATTTGCATAGACTACTACTCATTTCCCATAATAATATACAAAAATCTATCTCCTATATACAGGATTATTCATCAAATAAATGAGATATACTCACTCTTTTCATTTTGTCATCGTGGTGTTATGGAGTCCATCAGAAAGATTAGATTAATCTGGCCACTTTCCTCTGAAGTATTTTAACTTGATCACCACCTCTTATATCCATAATAACTTTTTCCATTCGAAAAACCTTAAACTGAGATAAAAAGCTTGCATGAGAATACAAAAAAATGCCTTGCCACACCGGTAAGAGGTTTTACACATATTTTATCCTTCTTTGCATTTATTATATTGTGATATAATCAATTTGTCTCTGATTATAATAGTCTGTTTTGTGATCCCAGCCCCTTGGAAGCCGGTGGTACCGGTCCTTTGTGTCAAAATATTAGTTTCATCCACACCACGCTCCAGGATAAAAGAAATCTAGTCTGTTAAACAACAGACAACAAGTGAAACTGAGTAAAAACAAAGGGGAGAAAACACATAGGAGAAGAGCAACATTCCCTAACCCAAAGGGAGTCATTTCCAATGCGTGAAGATGGAACACCACTTCCCGGGCAGCTGCAGGTGTCTGTGAGGATGAGATGGAGCACTGGGAGTATGTGGGGAGAACAGGGCTTTCAGCACTGCAGGCATTCCACCGTGATACACTGACACATTTTGGAATCTATTCTGGGTTTTTTTCTCAAAGCATTGCCAATGCAAGGGTTGGCTCTATATATAATTAAAGGAATGATCGACATCTGCCTCCAAAATTGTCCATCGGCTGTTACTTCATCATGTGCAAATCATCAAAAGTTCATTAAGGCTAATAGAGAACCTGCATCTGTGTAAGAATGTGTCTACCTGACTTATATATATAGTAGGAAAAGAGGTAAACACATATGTTTAAATTCATGAGTTGCATATTTCATGAAGGAAGTGACTGCTATAAATAAGATATCCATTCTATAACAAATAAAGCTTAATTAAAACCATGTGATAATCAAAGGCATATAATAGATGTATGTAAATGTCTAATAAATGTAACAAACATTGTGATAGCTTCAAGTGACTGAGCAATTGGGAGAAAATGCTCATTACAAAATATAGAACACAATTAAAAATAATAATAAATAACAGGAAACTACACCTTCAAGGGTGTATACAGTAAACAATGACATGTACATTTGTAACAGTAATAAATAATTATCGAATGGAAAAGATGATATAAAAAAAGGGGCATGCATAAGATATATAAATGTCCTGAACCTATGGAGAATGATATCAAGGAGATAAGGGTGGAGGAAATGAAAAAGTAAATCAGGGAGAAAAGATAAAAATTTATAAATATCATGGACATCTAAAACAAAGAGAATATTTTTGATGGTCATTCCTAAGAATAGGATTATCCAGAGTTGTGCACAAAAAACTACAAAAAAATATTAGCCACCATACCTTTCTACAGAACCTAGTATTCTAAGGTGGTCTACCAACCTGACCAGGCCCAGACCTGTTTCACTTCCAAGATCAGATGGGATCGGGTCTAGCCAGGCTGGTATGACTGTAGATAAGAAGTCCAATTCATTTAGGAGTCAACAGTACTTCACAGACAAAACCTAGTGAGATGACCAAATGAATATTAGGAACCAAACTTCATAAGAGCCATTTTTATTCAAATTCAAGGTTGAGGCCTTGAGGAGCTAGAGTATCAATTTCATAAATCGATTTCATCTCCATATTTGCCAACTGGGAAGATATATCATTCTTCTGTCAATACTCTTTAATTGACTTAATGCCTAAGAAGTTGGTAATGGTAGAAGGGTCACAATTGTGCTTTTTCTTGAAGTGGGCCGATACTGTTTGTGGGGATAGCCCTTTCTGATATTATGTAAATGTTCCCCCCATCTTGTTTTAGGGGTTTGGATGTCCTGCCTATATATTGCTTAAAATTTAAGCAAATACACACAATTTTGTGAATTACAGGTAACAAATTCTTTAATCTGAAAATAACGACCGTTATTCTTAGATATAAAGCAATCACTTTTGGGGAATTTCTAGACATGAGGCAATAGCCACATCAGAAGAAACCTTTATTTTATCTATTTTAGAAATCAGGGTAAAGCTGGATTTCACTAGTTGGTCCCTGATGGTAGGAAGCCTAAGCTTTGTCCCTATATGATTGACTAACTCAGACTCATGTGTTAAAATACCCCAATGTTTGGCTAAAATGTTTTCAATGCTACAGTGATCACTGGAGTATTGAGTTATAAACGGAACCTGGGGCTTAGCCTTTTTGAGTTTTCTATCTTTTGAGGATCAAGAGAGCATCTCTTTGTATCCCATAAACTTCTTCAAAAGCCTTGACTAAAATCTCCTTGTACCCTTTTTCTACAAATTGTTTCTTCATCACAGACATCTGTTGAAGACCAAATCCTCCTAACCCCCCTAAATTGACCTTTTTGTATATTTGCCAAAAATGAGTGATAGTAATCTTGTTATGTGCTCATTATCCTACACCTGTGCTCTGGGTTTACCTATCCCATCATTCCAGAGCTAGGTGTGGGTCATTATTTCCTGCTTCTTGTTACCTGCTTCCTGCACTGCATGTTTCTTTGCTATTCTCAACCATGGTCCTGTTATCTGGTTCCATCCAGTCTGTGGATATTAGTCCCGTATTATGGTAATTAGTTCCGTATGATGGTAATTAAGAACAATTGGGCAGTGCTTCCCCTCTCCCCATTATGGTGGGTGTTAACATCCACTTATGCGTGGACCAGCAGTCGGATGGACCGCTGATCCACAGTGTGACTTGTGTGACACTTATTACGCACCAGAGAGGGGAGTGACAGGGGAAGTTCACTCCCTTCTCTCATGCAGATTTAAACACCCTCACACGTATGGAAATTTGCAGGGGTGTGAGTCAGGTCCATAGTAACATAGTTGATGGGGTGGAAAAAAGTCCATCAAATTCAAACTATTATGATTTCCTGCGATCACGACCTCCAGTCTGTTTCAATCTGAAAAAGTCCCTCCTGACCCAAGACACAAGATGGCAGTCCTATTTCTCTCTAAATCCACTACTATACTTTATTTTAATTAACGGTTTTAAACCTTGGATACCCTTTTTCGCTAAAAAATGTCTTACTTAGCAACCAGAATGCTACGTCCTCCTGTCTTGCGGTGCAGCATAGTGATTGGCCCAATCACTCTCTTACCTGGAATACCAGTGCCCAAGTGCTGCTGGAGGCTGGTCCTGGTTCTGTTTCCTCATTGGCCAGCCTCCCCTGTAAATAGGCCTGCGGGCACATCAGTTTCCCGCCGGTTATAGTGTCTGCTCCCCGTGCTTCTTACTTGTCTCTCCTCTCTTATCTTCTCTTAGTTTTCTGTCGCTTACTTGAGTGCCCCATCATTGTCCTTCCTGGTTCCTGCTTGTTATCCACTTGTGTCAACTTCCCTATCTGCTCCTTGCTGTTAATCCCTTTTTGTATTAACCTGTTCCTCTCCTGATTGCCTATCTGTGTTATCCCTTAGGGGATTATCCTCTGGCGTGAGTGTAGTGTGTATCTCCCAGTTAGTCTAGTAAGTCCGTCCAGTCTGGTCTTCCTAGTTTGTCCGTTCAATGTTAATTGTTGTTTGTCAAGTACAGTCCCTTCTGTTACTGCTTCACCCACTTACCTGCTTCCTCTCATCCATTCCCTCTTGGCCCCATTTCCTCCTCTGGGTTACCTCTAAGGTGTGTATCCTGAAGAAGTCTTACCAGCTCCAGTCTATCTCCACCTTCAGGGGCTCTGGCGAATACTGAGACGGACGCAGGCTCTACATATTGGTGAGTGACCCGCTTCTTCTCTCTCTCTCTTGTCTTAGGTCACCCCGGTACTTAGCCAAGGTAATCCCGGGGTACCATAAATACCCGGACACCAAGTGGTGTCTTAACACTTCCCTGGCAAACCTTCCTTTGCTGGCTGTGAAACTTACTCTCCTATAACCTTATTGGGTGACTGCATGTCTTGTGTTTGAGTTTTTAAAGAGAATTTGTTGTTTTGCTATAGAGCGAATTCTCTACAGCAAAACAGCAGATTCTCTTCTCACACTTTTTGTCAACGTCAACGTGTTGGACTGGTAATATCTCTCCTTCAAGGTCATCCTCAAACATGGGCTTTCAGTCTTCCTTCGGAACATCCTGCCCGACAGACTGTCGACTCTTTCTTTGATCACTTGGGTCTCATCTACGATGACCCAGACTGCACGGCAACTGCCGAAGCTAAAATAAGGGCTATTCGCCAGGGTCGCCGAACAGCCGAAGAATACGCTACTGAGTTCCGTTGCTGGGCTACTGACTGCCAATGGAATGACCCAGCCCTCCATAGCCAGTTCAAGACAGGCCTGTCGGAACAACTAAAGGACGCCCTAGTTCAATTTCCTGCTCCTGGTTCCTTGGAGGATCTTATGTTACTGGCGATCAAGACGGATCGACGCCTACGTGAGAGGCGAACCGAAAGGGAATCTGTGGCCAGCACTGCTCCTGTCTACTCTCCTCCTCCTGTTTCCATGGAAGATGAGCCTATGCAGTTAGGTTCTTTCAGACTTTCCCATCATGAAAGGAATCGCCATCGGACCATGGGCCTCTGCCTTTATTGTGGAGGACGCGGACATAAGGTGGATCAGTGTCCCAACAAGATTCCACCGACGGGAAAGGCTTAAACCAGGCGGATATGGATGGGGTCCGTCTGGGAATTCATCTAATCTCTTCCCAAAACTTTCTAATTATTCCTGCTCGTTTAGTAGTGGGAATTCGCAGCCTGGAATTACCTGCTTTTATTGATAGCGGAGCAGCTGGCAACTTTCTAGACTCCACTGTGGCTCTGAAGATGGGACTTGTTCCTAGGGAACTGCCCGCGCCAATTGTGGCATGCGGACTCGAAGGCCAACCCTTGTCCGGAGGCCGAATTACCCAAGTCACTGAACCCATACAGCTCACGATAGGTGTCTGCCACTCCGAGACTCTGGAATTTCTCTTGATTAGCTGCCCGTCTGCTCCACTCATTCTGTGACATCCTTGGCTGGCTCTTCACAACCCTCGAATTGACTGGACTAAGGGTGACATTACTTATTGTGGAGAAACAAGTTCTTCATCTTGTCTAGCAGTACCCATCCGTAGTACCATCTTGACTACTCCTCAAATACCTGCACAATATGCTGCTTATTGTTATTCTTCTCGACTACAAGATGACTGGGCATCCAATTTACCATGGGCAGAATTCTCCTACAATAACTCTATTCATTCTGCCACCAGAACTTCCCCTTTTTTTTGCGTCTACGGTTATCATCCCCGGGCAGGTTCCCTTCTTCTGGACAACACGTCTTCTTGCCCTGAAATTCGAGAAACTGCAAAAAATTTTAAATCCACATGGGAAAAAGTCAGGTCTTCTCTGTGTCAAAAGGTTCTGCGGACTAAAAATAGGGTGGACCGCCGCAGACTCAAATGCCAATTCCAGGTGGGGGACAAGGTGTGTCTCTCTACCAAGAATCTCCGTATTCCTCAACAATCCAAGAAATTAGGGCCACGCTTTATTGGTCCTTTCCTGATCACTCAGAAAGTCAATCCTGTAGCCTTTAAATTGAAACTTCCGAACAGACTCAAAGTTCATAACACTTTTCACTCCTCATTACTGAAGCCTTTTCGAACCTCCAAAAAATTCCCTGGGCTCTCCAACTCACGACCTCCTCCGATACTCATCAATGGTTATGAAGAGTTTCTAGTCGAGTCCATCCTCGACTCCAAAAGAATTCGGGGTCATCTTTTCTATCTCATCCACTGGAAGAGCTACGGCCCAGAAGAGAGGGAATGGGTTCTTAACAAAGATGTTCATGCACAAAACCTCATTAAAGAATTTCACAAGAAATTTCCGCAGAAACCTGCTCGTAGGGGCTCCTTGGCCCCTCGTCAAGGGGGGGCGTACTGTTACGTGCCGCTGCTTGCACTTACCTTCCTCTGCTCCTCCAGCGCCATCTTCTCTGGGCCCGACGCTCTCCCACTGCATGCCGTCACGTGAACGGACGGCATGCAGATTAGCCATGTGCTTTCTCTCTCCTCAGCCGGACACCAAGTGGTGTCTTAACACTTCCCTGGCAAACCTTCCTTTGCTGGCTGTGAAACTTACTCTCCTATAACCTTATTGGGTGACTGCATGTCTTGTGTTTGAGTTTTTAAAGAGAATTTGTTGTTTTGCTATAGAGCGAATTCTCTACAGCAAAACAGCAGATTCTCTTCTCACACTTTTTGTCACCCACACATTACATCAAGTCATGAGTATCTTCAATGGTTGTCAATTAATATATATATTTATAGTTTTTTCTGACTGGGTAGATGAGGAGGATTATTTACATTTATGCATTTACTTCAGAGGACAAATAATCACTGGAAATACGGAAATATGGAAAGGGCCATAACTAGAGATGCAATTTACACAAAACTCTATTTTGGTTTGCTACACATTCCTAGTTATGAAACAAGGTGTAGTAATAACTTAAAATGCATATGTATGGATCAAAGTTCTAAATTACACACTCACACTATTGATAGTATACACTTATACTTTGAAAATCGTTTTTAAGTGTATTTTTAAGAGGTTTAATTAAGTCTAGTTTATACATTTGTTAACATTTTTTAATATTTATTTTTTATTTATAGTGTAATATAGAGTACTTTAGAGGAAGGATTCATTTTCTATTTAGGTCACTTAATTGATTGTTGTTATATTTATATTGGTGTTTACATTTTTGTCACTTTTATTCATTTGGTGCAATAGATAGTCACGTTGTTTAGTTAAGTCATTTGATAAAATTTGGATTTACTGTAGTCAGACCATAGGTTATTAGATTTATTTAAACATATTACACACCAGCTTTCACTGTATGTTAAAGGGATTGTGGTACCCCTTTACCTGTTAGGGGCCGCTTAGATTATGGCGCGCCATTATCCCCTCCAAATATAAACTTTACATTCTTAGTTATGACTTGTAGCTGGAATTACATCCCCATGTAAATAAGACAGTTTATAAATGTTCTGTTAAGGATGTTGTCTAAATATACAAAATTAACAATTGAAAATTTCTCGGAAAAACAGGGGCAGGAATTCATAACATTGAACAAGTTTGGACAAAACCTTAGAGGAAATTATGTTTTACAGCAAATCTATAACAAAGGAAACCGTTCTGTTTTATAACCTATTGAATTTATCAGTAGACCTAATTTTCAATCAAGGCAAGGTGAATAAATGTAAATGAACCCTGACACTGTTCGCTGTAGGAATGCACAAACATTCCACGAAGTTTCTTATGGATGAAGTATGTGGATGTTTATTGGAAAAGTGCCATAAACATCTCTTCAAAGCCACAACTTTCACTATGATTTGGGAAGTGATCAGTCAAACATGCAACTACTTGCCGTTACCTCTATTTTTATAGTGATACACCACTTAAGATAGATTAAAGATGGATTGAAATAGCAAGAGAATGTGGCACACTGTGAAGAACAAATGCAATTTTTATTTTAACTGGTACACGTTCTGTGCATGCTATACATCTGTAAAACTAACTTATACCCCTTTCACATTACCACCAAAAACCCAGGTTTTTCAGCAAAAACCCGGCATTTTGCAAAAACACGGGTTTTTGGTGGTGATGTGAAACCGCCACTTCCGGGAGACCCGGGTCAAGAGACCCGAGGCTTCAACACGGGAAAAAAGAAGGGTTTTTCCCGTGTTCAACCCGGGAAGGGTGGGTGTCTAAAAGCGTCCAAGGTTCTCTTGAACATGGGTTTTTCTTAACTAGCACCTGATTGGACACTTGTCTCGGCGCTGGTGCTGGGATAGTGATGTCATCAGATGTTGCCTGGCGTGGTCATCGTGGTTAGAGACAATGGTGTACTGGACGGATGAAGAGGTGCGTAAATTGCTGCACATTAGAGGGGAGGAACAAATAAGGCAACAAATATCAGGGACAGTGAAAGACGCCCTTATTTATTCCAACATTGCTAAGCTGTTAGAAAAAAGGGGTATAGTCAAAAGCCAACAGCAAGTAGTGAACAAATTGAAAGCTTTACAAAAGCAGTTCGCTAAGGTACATGATGCACAGAGGAAAAGTGGAGCTGGGCGCCTTAACTGGCCACTTTACGACCTTTGCTACAGTGTATTCGGCAATTCCGCGACATGCGAGCCTGTGGAGTTTTGAATAAACAAATGGGCAGACTAGATGGGCCATGTGGCTCTTATCTGCCGTCACTTTCTATGTTTCTATGTTATAAATCCTCTAAAACCTGGTAAAGTCCTGGTGATGTGAAAGGGTCAGACCCGGGAAATTCCCGGGTTTTTGGTGGACTTATAATGCTGCCATGTGAAACACATGGCACTGCTCCCAGAAAAGTCCCGGGTACAAAATACCGGGTTTTTCTGGGAGGGAGATGTGAAAGCGGTATTATTAGGTTATTAGGTTATATTTAAATATGGCCTCGGACTAGACTGGCTTTGTTTCAATAAATGTAATAGACAAGGTAGTTGTAAGACCACAGTAGCCACTATATACAGAAAATATTTATATGGTGGAGGTTTGACAATAAATGATGGTGTGTAAACGTTGGCAATGCATATATTGTTACTTCTCAGACTTGAATCCCTAAATGCTGTACCCCTCAACTGCAGTGCTTGTTTCCCCAACTTATCTAGATCATTAACTTTAGGTACAGAAACACATAATGCCGTCATAATGGAGTAATATTATACAAGCACAAATTATGTCTATTGCATTATTCCATACAGTGTTCATGACAAATGACCATGAATTCATAATGTCAGACCAAGGAATCCAGGGACATTTGAATACATTTATACTTTGGACAAAGTAATGAAATGTGTTGACTATGTTTCCTTTCCCAGGAAATGAAAGTGAATTTTAAGATTCTGCATCTGGACATACTTGCCAATATTTAAGATCACAATGGACAGGCACAGGCAACAAGCTCCAGCCTTGTTGGGGTGGCAGTTCTTATCACATGAACATGCCCTGTCCCACTGTTCAGTGTTGTGACTTGGGGAGACATAGTCACAATGGGCTACATCCTGATCCCTGCACCCTTCTCGTGCGTGTGAGGGTCAGTAATTACAAATGCGTAGTGGGGAGTGCATGCCACTTGCACTTCCCGCTGTTGGTAGTAAATCTGGACACACGTGTCCAGATTTCATTTTTACAACTTGGTCATAACGAGGCTTCCCAGACCCCTAATTTAAATGTCTATCTCCACCTCTATGGCGGAGATACAACATGAGTAAATTAGGGGTCAGCCCCTTTTGCATACCGGTAATCGTACGTAACAAAGTTACATACGAATGTCAGTACACAAGCATAACATGTGTGTGTGTGCATGCGCACATGTTACCTGACAGGGGACTTACGTAGGCTGCGTGCGCAAGTCTCCTGTTGTTACTAATTCAGGATCTGGGCCAATGACACAGGGCTTGATCCAAACTTAAGAGCAGTTTTTGTATGCACAGAATTTTTAAAGTCTTGCACCTAAGAGGTTGGTGCACTCCCATGATACTCCTCTCTCACTAATCTCATTAATATACATTATATATTTGTACAATATGCTTAAACATAACTTTCTGTTGCCTTTGACACCATCAAGATCAGATTGTAAATGGGATTGATTAGAGAATGTGCAAAAGGACATTGAGGCACTTCCATGTATTTTTAAATGCTTTTGAAAGAAAGTATTATTATTATTTTAAAACAAAGTTAAAAACATATTATTATTTAACAGTTGAAAGACTGATTGATGAAAAGTTAGCATATTAATATATTGTTACATACTGTCCCTATCTTCCAGTTTCTGCTACTGAAACATCCATAATTCAAATTTAAATACTTTCAGAAGACACTCAAAGTGATACTGGGTAAATTACTAAGACAGCAAATAATTACATGCCCTGTGATTTGGTGGAGATGAGAGGTCTTTTTTAAGCTATTAAATGCTTTCATTAATTTTACTAATAGTATGTATCTATGCAGTGCCTTGTTTATGTTCATGATATGCTTTATTAATTACATCTAACACAATCTGTATAATCATCAAAGCTGATTAACAGCCATACTTGAAAATCTTACACACATTTATATTATCAACATCAAATTAGATACCTAAAACATCCTACTGTACTGCAGGTGTACTTTTATAATCAGTAGAAAATGAATATAAATATATTTAATTATATTTTATATTTTAGAAGTGTGTACATGTGTGTGTATGTATGTGTGTGTGTGTGTGTATGTGTGTGTGAGTGTGTGTGTGTTACATGTTAAGTACGTTAGTGGGGTGTTTTGAGTGGAGGACACATGAGGACACAAAGTTCTGTACAATAGAAAATCTGTACAAAGGGGCTGTGCTTCCCCTCTGCCCACAAAGGTGGACGGAAGGAAGCATTTAAATCGTACAGTGGGGGTGGGTTATGAACGGATTAGCAGCCAGGCGGACCACTGACCCGCTCTTGTGACTAAATGCTGCCTTATGGCAGTGTAAGTCACACAAAAATACGCACAAGAGAGGGGAGTGACAGGAACTCCCCTCTCTCCCTCAAGAAAAGTGTGTGGGGGTCTGGATCCAGCCCTATGATTGGAAAAAGCCCCCTTTTGGTACAGCAGGTATGTGCATGCCCTGCAATACCAGGACATGCCAGCGGGGAATTCTGGATCAAGAGAATTCAGGTTTGTCCTGGCATATCTTGCGACAACAAGGCAGTACAGAGCAGGAAGTGGAAGCTTTAGCCCTTTCGTACAATTTACATTTCCGCAACAACCCACACCACATGTATAGGTGTTAGCCTTGACTTTCAGACTACTTTAGTGTAATGCTGGCATAACCTAAAGTCACATCAGTGTCATTAAAAGTAGAAAGCACTGTGAAGGAGAGAAGTAGAAGACAGCAAAGGTAAGTAAAGTATAGGAGCTTGTTAAAAGAGATATGTGTGGGGTTGGAAGGATGTAGACACAAAAGGGAAAATATTGGGAGGCTGGAGACACATGAGGGGATATGTATATATATATATATATATATATATATATATAATCTGTTTGTCTAGTTATGAATTTGGACATACCTGCACCGATTGGGATGAAACTAATGCGAGATGGTCCAGTTGGATCCTGGACAGGTTTTAGCTGGTAAGCTGCCATAAAGCCCGCATGAGAGAGGGGTGAGAGGGGGCGTGCACTCCCCTCTCTATGTCGGACAGATAGACGCCCTGCACGTACGGAAAGCGTGCGGGGGTTTGGATCCGGTCCATCATTCTTAGTACATCAGAACTCCAAAAGAGAACTCATTAAAACTTCATTTAACACTAAATCTGTAAATCTGTAAATCCTATTTTGATAGGGCCGTTTCCTCCCAGCCAGTTTCGAAATGGCTGGGATTTCGATTGCATATTCCTCGATGAGGCATAGCAATCGATCCACGGAGCACCAAACTTTCTGTGCTCCAAAAGGTAAGAGAAGATAGTACCCCAATCCTTCCCCTAATTCTAACCCAAACCCTCCCCTCTCATTACCCTAACCCTAACCTTCCCTCCCCAGCAGCCTGACCCTAACCCTCCCTTCCTTGCAGCCTGACCCTAACCCACCATCTCCCGCAGCCTGACCCTAATTTTCCCTTTCCTGCAGCCTACCCTAACAATCCATCTCTCACAGCCTGACCCTAACCCTCCCTCCCCTGCAGCCTGACCCTAACCCTCCTTTCCCCACACCCTGGAGAGGTTACTCACCTTTCCCTGTGGTGTAGCAACGGTGGCGGGATATTGGCGGCAGCTGTGTTTCCGTATGAGAATGTATACCGTGTACTGTGTGGCGCCTTGTTTCCTGTTCTGTGGTGGGATTCTATGCCAGTCTAAGACATAGAAGAGGAACCCTTTTGGACTACCAGAAACCCTCCTAAGTGCACCACTGGGGGCCCAGAATTCTTCTTGGCAGACCTGAATGGGTAAAGTTAGGAGTGAGATTGTTCTCCTATCCAAAAACCTGCCACTGTATGGCATTCAATGCAGTGGCATCACAGGGGGAGTGCAGGGGGGTACGGACTGCACCGGGTGTTCATCTTGAAAGGGGGTGATGGAGCCACCACTTCGTCACCCCTGTCGACAGAGGAGAGAGACAGTGCTTGGTTAGCTCAACATATTAACAACAGTCAGCCAGGCACTATCAGCATTGGAGATCACATCTCCTCTGCAGCAGCTCTTTCACACATGAGTAATGCTGGAGTGACCCCCAAAACAATTCTCTCTATATTGTATGAAGGTTCATTGTGTTGCTTTTGTGCTGTTTATTTGTAACTAGGATGCTTTCTATATATATAAATCAATAGGAGGTTCTCAGTATTGTATGACAGTTATTTTGTTGCTCTCCATATGGTATAGTGGTCACTAGGATGTTCAATAGGTCATTAGTGCTCAAGTTGTAGCCAGCATGGATTTGGGCCAGCAATGCTGCTTTGCCCCTACCTTGCTCAGAAGCGAAGAGCAGGGATCCTCTAAGATGC
Organism: Limnodynastes dumerilii; assembly: GCA_011038615.1. Taxonomy (NCBI): domain Eukaryota; kingdom Metazoa; phylum Chordata; class Amphibia; order Anura; family Limnodynastidae; genus Limnodynastes; species Limnodynastes dumerilii. The sequence goes on along the minus strand of WWET01004609.1, from coordinate 11,922 downwards.
TGTTAAAATAGTGGAGACTGTGGTGGCAGAGACACATCATAATGGCAATGCTGGGCTGCTTAAACCATCATACCCTTGCAGAGAGGATGACTGCCTTGGGCCCCTTGCTTATAAAGCAAAATGTTTTGTATGCTCATAATGGCTCATTGAGCTTAGGAGTTTAGCAGTCTATCTGCCAGAAAAGTCATGTTGTCTTGAACTGATGATCTATGCCCTTAAGTTGCTCCTGGTGTTACTTCTGGTCAGAGCCGTTGGAAAAGAAACTAAATAAGACTATACTGCTGAAAGCAGAATGCAAAAGAAAGCCCGCTAGGCAGGCAAATACAGTCAAGTTCAGTGGGTTTCTTATTTTTTTATCCCTTTGAATTAAATGCAGGAAGATTTCAGAGAGGGCTCTCCATAATTTAAACATTTCTAGTTGCTTGAGCTTGGTGTTAGTTCGATTGGCTTGTAAACCATTGTTCTGACAGGAAATTAGGGAGAGGTCTTTACAAAAATAATTTTTTTTCAATCTGTTGTTTTCACAGTACAATTGATAGCCACAGTGTTGACAGCTGTCATCAATACCTTTGCTCAAAATGCCTTGAAAACAAAAGCCAACTCACTAATGGCTTGTATTAAATCTAGGATATATCTAAAAGGTATCAAATCAAAACAAAAAACCCTGGATCACAGGTTTACTTTAGTCAGCATAAAGGATAGTTGGGGTCCTAAGTCAAAGTCAGATTAAAGCTATAGCATGCGAGGTCTAAATGAACTAGGTAACAATTGACAGCAGTTTAAACCCATGATCAACAGGATACGGTCACGTATACAATACAAACCTCATCAAGAGACAGGATCTCAACATCGCTGGAGAGAAACTCGAAGGGCACGACCGACGACGATTCTCTGCTAAACAGTCATGCCTGTTTGATGACTATACACTTCGACTTGGAAGCCTGCCCAATGCATCATAGATGGGTGTATTATACTTTCTGTAACTCTGTAATTAAATCTTAGGTAGGGATAGTTTAGAGGTTGAGGTAAGGTTAGGCTTTGGTGAGGGGGCAGTTAGTGTAAGGCTATGGTGAAGTAACAGTAAGTGTTAGGCTGTGGTAAAGAAACAGATAGAGTGAAGCTGCAGTTAGGGTAAAGCTGCGATGAGAAGACAGCTACAGTTAGGTTGTGGTGAGGGGATGATTAGGGTTAGGCTACAGTTCGACTTTAAACTCTCAACATTAATGGCTGTAAAATAATTCTGTCGACCTTAGTGTTGTCAGCTTATTAGCTCTGTCTAGTTAATTTTTTAGACATTCATACACTGTACATCTAATGTTGTTGAGTATATGAATGCCGAAGAAAAACTGCATTGGAATTTTATACCACACCCGGGCCTGGCCAACAGCAAGGGACCCACTCCTATATGTAAAAAACACATAACAAACAGATGTAACAGTTACCTGCTGTTTCTCTTATGATGTAAAAAATTACTTTTTTAGTAACTAAATAAGAAAAATATGAATAGTATTTTTTTACATTACTGAGTAAGCTGTGCAGATATGTATAAACATTCCAGAATACATTTTGATATTGTGATGTAAGAAAATGTAAAACATTCCACAAGTGGAGGGATGTTAAATACACTGCATATCCTGCCTAAGCCCACATATCAGGGGTACATTTTGACATTTAGCTTATCCTAACTGTCTTCATTTAAAAACATAAGACACAGAATCAAATCTTAAAGCAAGTGTTTAATCATTTAGCTTTCCTAAGATAACAAATGTTTAGAATGCTATACAAATGTAAAATGGTTTATCTATGATGGTAGGAAGGTGAACACTAACAGTTCCACTTAATATGCTTCAGTACACTATAGGTTATGACTACTTAACCCACATAAGTTTACTATTGACTCCCTTAACCCAGGGCTTCTCAACCACATCCTCAAATACTAACAGTAACAGTGCATGTTTTCCATGTCTCCTTGCTGGAGCACAGGTGTGTTCAGAGGTGTAGCTAGCTGCCATGGTGCCCAGAGCATGGGTATGTTGCAGCGCCCCAGTACTGTATTTGGGGCGTAGCCAACATGAGGGGGGGTTGCATTTGAAGGAAGAAAAAGAGGAAATTCCTAAATTGGCGAGAGAGTCCATTCTATAGTATTAATCATAAATACAATACCTAAAGAAAGTATAGTTTAAATTGACTCAAAACAATGTGTGAACAGTTGTTTGTAATATTTACTATACAATTTTTTAGTTTTAGTTTATAAACAATCAAAACTTTACAAATATAAACACATCTTAATTTTAATGAAAATGTGCGTGCAAGGTTACCTCATTTAGATAGGTCCCTACACTTAAAAATAAACTTCTCTAACACGGTACTTACCTCCCTCTGTAGCAATTGCCTACAGATTATTATTGATGGCAGGACCCAGCCACCTTTTAATACAACACAATCTACATAACACAATCTATGTACCAAAATAAGAGATATAACTTACGGACCCTCTCTCACAGATAGGCTGCAAAGAAATGATTAGTTCGCCAACGGTACATATATCACATTAAATACAGGGGCAGGCTGATCTGGATGGAAGTTTCCAAAGAGCAAAATAAGAGCAAAATAAAAATGTACAGCTCTATTGTTCCTGACGTCACCTACTGCCGGGAAGTTATATTGCATCTCCAGCCAAGAAGATTTTTGAAGCGTGAAGAAAAGAACAGAATTCTGCATTTAAAGAAAATCAGAAGGCTCCCAAGATGCGGACATCTAATGGTAATTTTTAAAATATTTTCATTAATTTTATACACATGTAACACTTAATGTATACCACTTACTTTAGGAGAGATGACCACCTAAGGTAAGTGCATACACGTAGGGGGTAATGTTAGTTAGGTTTACATATTTTTACACATGTAACACTTTATTAAAGAATTGTAAGGGTTAATGTCTGTGTAGTGTTTTTTTTTGGGGGGACACACACTGTAAACGGAGCGCTGCATGGCTACAAGTGTAGCCATGCTGTAAACACAGAATTACAAGGATCACCTTTGCTGATCCTTGTAATTCAATGAATACAGCATGGCTACACATTGCAGCCATGCACTGGCATTTGGGGGCAGACATGGAGGCTGGCATTTGGGGGCAGACATGGAGGCTGGCATTTGGGGGCAGACATGGAGGCTGGCATTTGGGGGCAGACATGGAGGCTGGCATTTGGGGGCAGACATGGAGGCTGGCATTTGGGGGCAGACATGGAGGCTGGCATTTGGGGGCAGACATGGAGGCTGGCATTTGGGGGCAGACATGGAGGCTGGCATTTGGGGGCAGACATGGAGGCTGGCATTTGGGGGCAGACATGGAGGCTGGCATTTGGGGGCAGACATGGAGGCTGGCATTTGGGGGCAGACATGGAGGCTGGCATTTGGGGGCAGACATGGAGGCTGGCATTTGGGGGCAGACATGGAGGCTGGCATTTGGGGGCAGACATGGAGGCTGGCATTTGGGGGCAGACATGGAGGCTGGCATTTGGGGGCAGACATGGAGGCTGGCATTTGGGGGCAGACATGGAGGCTGGCATTTGGGGGCAGACATGGAGGCTGGCATTTGGGGGCAGACATGGAGGCTGGCATTTGGGGGCAGACATGGAGGCTGGCATTTGGGGGCAGACATGGAGGCTGGCATTTGGGGGCAGACATGGAGGCTGGCATTTGGGGGCAGACATGGAGGCTGGCATTTGGGGGCAGACATGGAGGCTGGCATTTGGGGGCAGACATGGAGGCTGGCATTTGGGGGCAGACATGGAGGCTGGCATTTGGGGGCAGACATGGAGGCTGGCATTTGGGGGCAGACATGGAGGCTGGCATTTGGGGGCAGACATGGAGGCTGGCATTTGGGGGCAGACATGGAGGCTGGCATTTGGGGGCAGACATGGAGGCTGGCATTTGGGGGCAGACATGGAGGCTGGCATTTGGGGGCAGACATGGAGGCTGGCATTTGGGGGCAGACATGGAGGCTGGCATTTGGGGGCAGACATGGAGGCTGGCATTTGGGGGCAGACATGGAGGCTGGCATTTGGGGGCAGACATGGAGGCTGGCATTTGGGGGCAGACATGGAGGCTGGCATTTGGGGGCAGACATGGAGGCTGGCATTTGGGGGCAGACATGGAGGCTGGCATTTGGGGGCAGACATGGAGGCTGGCATTTGGGGGCAGACATGGAGGCTGGCATTTGGGGGCAGACATGGAGGCTGGCATTTGGGGGCAGACATGGAGGCTGGCATTTGGGGGCAGACATGGAGGCTGGCATTTGGGGGCAGACATGGAGGCTGGCATTTGGGGGCAGACATGGAGGCTGGCATTTGGGGGCAGACATGGAGGCTGGCATTTGGGGGCAGACATGGAGGCTGGCATTTGGGGGCAGACATGGAGGCTGGCATTTGGGGGCAGACATGGAGGCTGGCATTTGGGGGCAGACATGGAGGCTGGCATTTGGGGGCAGACATGGAGGCTGGCATTTGGGGGCAGACATGGAGGCTGGCATTTGGGGGCAGACATGGAGGCTGGCATTTGGGGGCAGACATGGAGGCTGGCATTATGGGCAGACATTAAGGAGCAGATATGTTGGCAGGCATTAAGGGGCAACTGAGGTAAGTCCAATGTTTCAGCAGGGAAGGGGCAGAGACTGGCAGGACACACCTAGAGGGGGCAGACTGACTGGCAGGACACACAGAGGGGCACACTGGATACTGGGTGCTGGATACACATGATGATACAATTAATGACATTTTATTGGTATCTATTTTTATTGTGACATTTACCAGTAGCTGCTGCATTTCCCACCCTAGGCTTATACTCGAGTCAATAACTTTCCCAGGTTTTTGTGTCAAAATTAGGTGCCTCGGCTTATATTCGGGTCGGCTTATACTCGAGTATATACGGTAAGCTAAAAAATCACACGATTTAAGGGCATTTAGCCCAAATCGCGTTTAGTGAATGAGGCCCTTAGTGAACGAACGTGCAGAAGTTCCTAACTCAGCCCATACTGTATAATTTAAATGCATCTCCCCACTCACATTACGTATTCTCCTACATACAGAGTATAGTCACGCTCATACGGAGCTGTGCACATGCGGAAATCAACTCCGTAAATAGTGAGAGCCGATGAGTAAATGCCAACTTACGCACACGGCATGAATATGTTTGCAAACTATAGTAAGTCTGAATACGGCACTATATCACTTATGATTATGAGATGACATGGAAAATATGCACTGTTAGTGGTACTTGAGAATCTTTGCCTTAGAGAATTGGAGAATTAACCATAAGAAACAACTGTATACATTTATTATTTATTGACAGGTTTTTATATAGCGCTATCAGATTACGTAGCACTTTAGAGAGAATATTTCACATTTACATCAGTCCCTGCTTCATTGGAGCTACATTCTAAGTTCCCTAACGTATACATACACACATTAGGATTAATTCATTCAGCAGCAAATTAACCTACCAACATGGTTTTTTGGAGTGTGGCAGGTAACCGAAGCACCCAGAGGAAACCCACACAGACACAGGGAGAACATGCAAACTCCACACAGATAAGGCCTAGTTCGGGAATCAAACTCATGACCTCAGCAGTTTGTGACATAAGTGCTACTCACTTAGGGCCTGATCCAGCGTTACGAAAATTCGCACGACGGGCGAATGCGGACGTTCGCTCGAGCGTATCAACATACACGCCCCTAACACTCCCATAGTAAAGTCCCTGCTTACGGCGGCTATACCCTACACTGGGTACGACCGTCGGCCGTACGAAAATTCGCAGAAAATACGCTGAGCGTACGGGCTTAGCACGCCCATACTGTACAATTTAAATGGCTATCCCCGCCTCCCTGTAGTAAAACGGGCGCCCAGCCGACCATCGTAAAGAACGCACGCCCCGCAAGCGAAAAATACGCTCGCAATACGCCCGCTATACGCTCATGACGCCCGGGCGACCGGAAGCTGTCATACTGGGCATGCGCGTTGCGAATTTTTCAACGAATTTTCGCATACGCTCGTCGTACGCTCGCTTGCGGTCGTAGCTCTGGATCAGGCCCTTAGCCACCATGCTGCCCAATGCCCAATACCTGAAAGACCAAGCATATAATATTCTAATGCATACTACAAATGGTTTACTTTTAGTGCTTTATCAAATAAATCCGATACTAGGGTTGTTTTTGTCCTTTTTGAGGGGAATGGGTGTTACTTTAATGAGTAATATGTCCAAAAGGGCCATAGATCATCTTCAGCAAGCTACCAATGATAACAGTATAAATCAGCTTAATGCCATTTTCGTAATAAGTGGAAACACAATTCTAATATGTGGTCAGAACTAGAGTGATGAAGAATCATTCCCTTCAACAGCTCCAGGTATGAAATCAATGCTAATTTATTCCTGAGTTAGCATTAGCAAATGTGGATGGTTGTGAGGCATACAAAGGTCCAGGTCTTTGGTATCTCTGTCTTTGTCCTTTTCATAAACATACCATTTTTTATTTGTAACCATTAAAAAAATATATCAGACAGCTTGAATTTTTAAGTTACTGATGGTGAGCAGAATCAAGAGAGCTAAATTAAGAGAACCAGTTGACTTACGTAGACATGCGCAGTGCCAATATTTTCAGAAAATAATGTAACCATCTGATGTTGCGCTCCTTGCGTGATGTAGCCTCCACACAGGGGGTGAAATGCAGTAGCCTAATCAAAGCCGCGTGTGACTATTTACTTCCTGGCTTGCTCGGTGTGGCTGCCTCCAGCTAACCTGCAATCACTGCACACTTCAATCATCCTGAGGGCAGGAGCTGATTGGAGTCTTGTCTTTGAAATAGCTGGCTTCCTGAAGCAGGGGTTGCTGGCTGTAGCGCCTGCTACCCTGCCCATCTTGCTGCCTTAGTTCTGTGCTCTGCCAGTTCTAGTCAGTTTGATTCCTGAATGCCCTCTCCTTGGTAACCCCTTGTTCTCCAGTGTTCTCAAGTCCTGCCTGTGTTCCAACTCACTGATTCTGACCTTCGTGCTCTGTGAGTGTGTACTCTAGTTTGTCCACTGTCTTTTGCGGTGTCTTCATTTGGGAGTCTGACCACTCCCCAAACATGGCCGCTGCAGGCTATTCAAATGCAGGTAGTGTCTTAACAGAGACCTCCTGTGTACACATATAGCAAATGGATAGGGACTCACCTACAGGAGGTGCCTTGACGCTGGGCAGGTGAGCTTAAACCAATATAGCTATATTGTGAACTAAACCTCCTTTTTATTTATGTGCAGACACATAGTGTTATTTAATGTATGTTTGGAGCGCCGGACCTCTTTTGTTCCTTGTATTTATATTGTGGTCACTTTGGTCCTTGGCTGCACCCCTATATTTATATATACACTTGCACATATTTAATTTGTTGGATAGAAGCGCAGCCATTTTTTTGCTACTGTTTTGCGGTGTCTGTCTGCCTTTTCACTGGGTCCTTTGTCTTGTCCAGCCCTATAACACGCACGCATAAGAGCCACTGCCGGGCGTTGCGACCTGCTGGGTGTCCTGCAGCCTAGCCTAACCTCACCATCAGAGGCTATAGTGAATAAAAGGCCTGAGCTAGACTCCACACCCCGGTGAGTGGCTACCTAACAGGCTATCTCTATTTTGTATTTCGAGAATAGCAATAATTAGAAGATTTGGTTAATGAATGGGTAAGTATGCAGTAGGCATTCTTACCCATTCATTCATTTGGAAACCACCGCCGCAGACCCTTTGCACTTCCGCAGACCAGAGTCTATGGGGAGTTTTTGGGTTAGGCTGTAGGGAAGGAAGACTTATGGTCAGGCTGTGGAGAAGGGAGTCTTAGGGTCAGGCTGCAGGGAAGAGAGGGTTAGGGTAAGCTGAGGGTTGGGGTTACATTAATACTCACCATTCACCACTCCATCTTCATTCTTTGATGGATCGATTGTTTCTCCTCTGTGAGGCAAAAGCAATTGATTTCCCAGCTGGTTCAAAACTGGCTAAGAGAAATTGCCCCTTTTGAAAAAAGGCTGGCCCATTCACTGTGTTTATGAAATACGCATGGTAGGTGGGCATTGGCGTTTAAATTGTACAGTAAGAGCTTGGCTAAGCACTGCAATACAGTTCAGTATCCCACATGGAAGGGTTTACACTCCCAAGTCTGCTTTGCCAAACTGCTTTCCTGATTCTGATATCATTCCGCATCGCCTTTGTGTGTGAGTAACAGGCGGTCTCCTGAAGCTTGGAAATTAAGTTGGTCTGCAGTAGGATTACGTAAAGAGTTTGGTTGGGATTTGGATCTGAAGGAGATTGGACAAGTGGGTACCTTGCTTTCCTCAATGCATTATGCATATAATTGTGGCAGTCTAGGGAAATAGTAATAACATTTTTTCAAACATAAATTATATTTAAGTAGAATGGAGATGACTAAAAAGTGTCAGAAGCAATAATGAAAAAGAAGCAAATCTGCACCTAGGCAAAGGATGTTAGAATAAAGTGCTAATCGCTTGTATGCAAGGTAAATGTTTTGTATTTGCTTAAAGTACACAAATACAAAGCAAATTTAGTTTTACTTTGCATTATAGAGTTAAGCTATGAAAAAATAACCTCTCAACTCTTTTCTTTTTTACATGTTTTCATTTTCCACCTCTGCAGTTCAACATGGTCTTTGTAAGGTGCAGGTCTGCTTGTTATTTTGTCATTCTTAACTCTGAATCAGAGTCACCATATGTCAGTCATGCTGTGGTAATGAAAGGAACATGTACCATTAAAAGAACATTACAGAAAATGTTATTGACATATGTTATGGGCTTAGTTTTTTTCTATTACAAACACACACACACACACACACACACACATCTGCTAACAGCAGTAGCATGTTACGCTCTAAGATTCCAGTCAAACATTTTTCTTTTAAGTGGTCTACCTTGGCAGCAATGTTCTCTTGATTAAATAGTGGGCTGAACTAGAACACACAATGACAGCTTGGATCCACATGTGGTAATGTCAGAACCTCTTTTTGAACCTCTTCTAATGTTCTGCAAACCAACAACAAAAGGAAGTTGTTCATATTGGAACAATGGTCTTTCTGTGGTGTTGTCTAAAAGCTCAGTGGGTAACCCATCAACAAGGTGAGAAAAAAATATGCTTACAATTTTGTTTGCTTTCAGTCACTTGCAGCTATATGCACAAATAATGCTAGATTGGGGATTTCCCAAGAAAACATATTGAATTATCACCATGATGCCTTACACAATCATCTGGCGGTTGTCCAGGTAGCCGACTTAGAGGCAGCTTAATGCTTCTACTTATGTGGTGTTTTGTCCACCTCTCTTTGATTTCTGTTGGTCTGATGTTTAATGCTAGATGAAGCCAGAATGGTATTCTTGCTCTTATTCTCCTACTCTGTGTGTGAGCCAAACATAACCCACACTAATAGGGCAGATGATAGCAAGTTGAAACCGGTGAAGAACTAACTGAATGCACCTTCTTTCAGAATATCTGTTATGCACACAACAGCACATCTTTCATAATGTTTTGTGTAGATAAACAAATATCCTAGAACATCAGTGAAATATATTCATTTTTAAAACAAATCAGTTACAAATATCAATATCACATTTTTTGTGTTTCCCCCAAAATACAAATTTTAATGGACATTTACTTTAACCAATGTCATAAGAGCTTCCCCAGGAAAAGATACAATATTGTATGCAACAGAAATTAGATCTATTTTACAATAAACATTTTTGCACTGGCAACAATGTCACACTAATACCCCTTTCACATCTCCACCAAATACCCGGGTATTTGGTGGTGATGTGAAAGGTCCCATTTTTGTCGACCCGGGTCTAATAACCCGACATTCCGATATGGAAAAAAAGAAGGGTTTTTCCTGGGTCTCACATGGGACTGATGTCAGTGTGAAAGGTCCCGTGTTTTTTCCCAACATGGGTCCTTCACAAAGATACCAGATTGGAGCGATTTGTTTACTATTGCTATGGCAATTGTAAAGATCTCCTAGCCGGAAGCCACACATAGAAAAAAGAGAAAGCGGTGGTTTAGGAGTAGTTGTCACCAGAAAGGAGACAGGCAACTACTAAATTCATAGTAGCGAATAGTGGAACTGCAGGCGGGCCAGAAAGGTGACATACAAGTACTACAAAATGCTGCTTACTCCTGTTATAGTTGCCTGTCTACTTTCTGGTCCTTGTATTTTAAAAGTCCTGTGGATTGTGTTCAAAAAGTTAAGTTCCCTTAATTTTTTCCAGTCAATAAAAGCTCCTTTTTAGGCTGATTGACAGTTGCTTGCACAAGCTTACATGGGATATTCATGGCACATGTGAAACGGTCAGACCCAAGAATTTTCCGCGTTACCGCAGCTTCTTTTTTTTTTTTTTGACACGTCAATTCACTTAGCAAAAACCCATATTGAAAATCCTGTGTTTTTCAAGGGTGGTGATGTGAAAGCGGTATAATAGAAAACTAATATCTAACCACTTAAAGCAGGAGTAAAATGTCTGATATTAATAAAGCAGATTTGAGTTGTAGCCCCTGCACAATTGGAACTGGTTTGCAAATAGCATCAAAAGATAGGCCCAGTTATAAGGTTTATGTTTAGTAAATATTTTTTTTTTTACTAGGTGTACGTACATAATGTGGGCAGCTCTGCTTTGTAAGCCATGGTTGCTTGTTAATCCTCAGTCCTTCACTGCAAAATCTGTTAACACAGAGAATATTTTACTGTTTCAGAGTAAACAATCTGTAAAATAGCCTAAAGCTGGACATTCAAAAATGCCATTCTTCTTAATCTATGTGATTCCTTTGTGCACTAGAAAATGTATTTCCAAAAGAGATATTTCCAGGAAATGAGAGATTTTAAACATAACAGAAATTGTATAAAACTGTACAACATAGTAACCATTTACACTATATACATATATTTATGCTCACAATGTAAATTCTATGTTTGACTGAGTTCCTTGGTAAATAATGAAATGATACACAACTTTTTGTTTAATAGAAATAATCTAGAATCATTATAATGTTCCTACAAGGAAATCTGTATCCTGCACAAGAATACTATTATAGATTAAAAATATTCTACAATGCAAGCGGATTCCAGGCATTTTAGGGTAGATGGTTTGCTCCAGCTTCTCCTTAAAGCTTTGTGGTTCTCCTATCAATGTTTATTAAAGAGATTTAAATGGTCAGAGAGAACCTCTGGAAGCTCAGAGACAATAGATCTTGCTTAGTAGATTCATGCCATTAAGCTTAGAACATTGATATTTACATTTCTGGAAATAATCATCTTCCTGGATAGAATTCTTATGGATATACCTCAAGACAAATGCTAGACAATATTACAATTTTGCTTTGCTTTTTACTTCACGTGTTATGTCTTGTACGGTTTGGACCTGAATTAAGATATGAGGTGGGTGGGCACAGGTATGGTAATCCTACAGTAACGGCTTGTCTAAGCCCTAGCATACAATTCATTATTCCTCACGCACAAAGACGCATACAGAATACTTAAAGTAGGACATAGGGAATAGAAATCCATTCTGTATACAGTAGAACCCCGATTATCCGGGCTAATGACCAGCACCCTTCGGCTGGATAATCGAAAACCACGGATAATCGAACAAGATTGAAGATTCAAGATACAGTATTAAATGAATACAGTAAACGCTAGCACGCTAGTAAAATCTAATCATGCTGTAATACAGTACAGAACATTAAATTCTAACCTTATGCAGAACATATGATAAACGCTAGTACTGTAAAGATAATTTTCTTTCCTAATAGCGTAACATGCATATAATAACAATACGCAAATAAATTCGTACGCAATGCGAACCAATAATAGCATATGCAATGTAGTTCAATAGATGCGTATAATAAGGA